>JARJEB010028791.1:0-11631 GCA_030264535.1 Liometoxenus newtonarum
ATTTATCTAATGACGGGGCGCACAAAATTATTTTGCCTATATCACAAAATAGCCTCGCGCGGGTACCATTTCTACTTTCCGACCACAATTACTTATACGGTCGACGAGTTCAACGAAATCGTAGTGTATATGGTAGAAAAATTGTGCGGTGCGCACTTAACGCACCGATTTATCTAATGACCGGGCGCACATAATTATTTTGCCTATGTCACAAAATAGCCTCGCGCGGGTATGATTTCTACTTTCCGATCACAATTACTTAACGGTCGACGAGTTCAACGAAATCGTAGTGTATATGGTATAAAAATTGTGCGGTGCGCATTTAACGCACCGATTTATCTAATGACGGGGCGCACAAAATTATTTTGCCTATGTCACAAAATAGCCTCGCGCGGGTACCATTTCTACTTTCCGATCACAATTACTTTTACTGTCGACGAGTTCAACGAAATCGTAGTGTATATAGTAGAAAAATTGTGCGGTGCGCATTTAACGCACCGATTTATCTTATGACGGGGCGCACAAAATTATTTTGCCTATGTCACAAAATAGCCTCGCGCGGGTACCGTTTCTACTTTCCGATCACAATTACTTATACGGTCGACGAGTTCAACGAAATCGTAGTGTATATGGTAGAAAAATTGTGCGGTGCGCATTTAACGCACCGATTTATCTAATGACGGGGCGCACAAAATTATTTTGCCTACGCGCGGGTACCATTTCTACTTTCCGATCACAATTACTTATACTGTCGACGAGTTCAACGAAATCGTAGTGTATATGGTCGAAACATTGTGCGGTGCGAATTTAACGCACCGATTTATCTAATGACGGGGCGCACAAAATTATTTTGCCTATATCACAAAATAACCTCGCGCCGGCCCTGCCCAACTGTACCTATACAGATTAATATACTTGACTGTAGATTTTAAAAAATAACAAATTCTGATATTCCTAGAAGGATTAGATTTGAAAATATTATTTTTCTATTTTATTCCTGGGTGCAATCAGGCAAAATTCCGAAGTCGAGTTTTTTTCCAATTCTCTTCTTTTTGGGTTCATATAATAGAGAACTATTTCAGTATACAGTGCGTTTTTTTAATGATCTCCCATAAAGATTAAAATAAGTATGTAACATAAGTCTTATTGGTTATTGATAAAAAACTGATACATTTGTTTTTTTTATGGTAGGCCGACAAACTAACAACTATCTAAGCTCAGTGCATTAAAATCAAATTGTCAGTTTGGCAGCCTACCATAAAACTGTCAAACTTTTCGGTTTTATTTCAATTATTTTCAAGCAATCGAACTTATGTTAATGTTACAAAGTATCAGAAAGTTGTTTAAAATTTTAAAATATGGTAGAAATTAAGACCTAAACATGGTGACCTAAAGTTGGCACCATGTAAAAAAACGCACTGTATATTTGTGCATTCGACATTCATCCCCAGTCACCTAATATTTCCTTTATGTAACATCCTCAATGAACAGCAAACAAGTAATTAGCGATTGTTTGTCGAAGCAACAATGGGTTTCCATAGTCGTTTTAGGTATGAGCAATATCAATAATTAATGACATTGATACCCAATTATTGATTACTATACCTACCTAACATGATGCATTTTCATAAATATCTATGGGGACGGCAAACTTGTATCAGTATAACATCATTATAGTGGAGTGGAGTTAAATTACCTTCGCCTTCATTACGTGAGTGGTATAGTCTGTCCGTAGATATAATAAAATGACTCCATAACGACCGAGGTCTATTGTCGTTAACACAGAGAGTGGTTGCATTGTCATGGACTTACGGACCCTAATCGTTTACAACTCAGGTAAGGGCCGTAATGAGATGAATGGTGCGTTAAACTTTCATTACGTTTACAAAACTAACCCACCAATTTATTGTAAGATGGACCTGTTTGAACCACCCGTTGAGTTTATAGCCTTTCCTACTGGGAGGCTTAGGTAGTCATTTTATTATATCTATGGACAGACTATACGTAAATAATAATACAAGAATGAAAGTATCGATTTCATATATGAAGTTCAAAATTATCAAAAAGAAAAAAAATGTTATTTGGAGTAGAAGATATTAGCCGGTTCTGGGCTAGCCTGCCGATGAGGATTTAACATGGTAGACTGAAGGCTGGAAGGCTGCATGTCTTCTTATGGGAGGCCGCTTGTAAGTGTTTCGTATACCTGCACACTTCGTTGCTGTGTCAAACGAACCTTTTTGACATCTTTATATGAATAAATATCGACCAGCCTTCTATAAGAACACATACAGCCTTCCAGCCTTCCATAATAACACATACAGCCTTCCATGTTAAATCCCCATCTGCAGGCTGGCCCAGAACCGCCTAATTTCCTCTACTATTTGGATCGATTCAAATTTATTTGCATCGATAGTTCTAGAACTTAGTTTGGGAGTACATATAAAGTGAATTTCACTTCCGATTTTCCGATCTAAAAAATTTCTATAGTAGAAAAAAATGTATAATTTTGAAATCGCACTAATTACAAAAATTTCTTCGGTGAAATGATAAATTTTGTCTAAAATTATTTCTTCTTTAACATTTTCACTTTCCGACTTACCGAAGGTATAGTAAGGAAAGATCGGTGATCGGTCAAAATATCGAAGTCGGGTTTTCGATTAAACTCCACGAATCTCGCTTCCCTGAGTCCGAAATAGTGGTTTTTGTATGTGAACAAAAATTGAGATCGACGATTTCTACGAAATCGTAGTATCTGAGGTCGGAAAGTTGCATGGTGCAATTTTAACGCATCGATTTATTTTACGTACGATCGACGATTTCTTCGAAATTATAGTTTATTTGGTCGGAAAATTATGCGGTGCGAATTTAACGCACCGATTTATTTATTTATTTATTGTAGTTTTTTAAGCTTAGGAAAATTCTGCAAAATTCTTCTTAATGGAAACATGCGTAAGTGCCTAATAATAGGTAATAAAAACAAAGAAGTTAAGAATAAAATGTTGATAATAGAACAAAACAACAATGCTGGAAATTGGAATTTGAAAGCATTTGCTTGCTGTTGCTATAGTTTACTTTTATTATTATAATTATACTGTTTTTATTTTCTTATATCTACAGTTTCAATGAAACGGCGGAGAACGGAGATTGAATAGTTTTTTATAGTTTCGTGGCGATTTGCTTGAATATGTAACGTGGAACTTTCATTGTTTAAACATTTTATTGTTTCAAATTATGATTCAGTGTGCCTATTGCGTTTTTACTTTCTGATCGTAATAATGTATTATTGTAGGCATCAAGTTGCGGGCGGAAATTCTGAAGGAATCGTGGTACCTTGAGTCAGAGTCCAAAAAAGTATTCGGTTTCGTTTGGGTTTGGTTCATTGACGTAGGCAGGGTGGGGCGAGTGAGGCGGTTGCCCCCCTGGCGATAAGTCTATTATGGTAATTTTGCGTTTTCTATTTGTTTTTTAACATCGGTGGAGTGATTCTTTTGATATTCTCCTTGGTCTTAACCCCCCCCAACATGGAATCCTGCCTACGCCCTGGTTTGGTTCCAAAATACTTCCAGTCAGTCAGAGCCGACTGTGGGTACTATACTGCAACAAAAATTTTAGAAGTATTATTGTTGTTAGTGTTGTTAGTGTTGTTGTAAGTTCCAGATGTCTAGATGTCGACGCCCTGCACCGAGTTGTTCCAAACTGCTCTAAGTAATCTACAGTGGGTTTTCGAAAGCAACTACATAGTATTTCATTTTTTATTTACTTCCTGACTCTGATTCTGCACATTATGCGGTTTAATTGTTTAATTGGAATTGTCGCTTCCATCGTGACGACACGTTTAGTTGATTTATAGTGGTCTATTGTGTCAAATATGGTGCTAGGGGTAGAGTTAAATTTGACAACCTGGTCTGGGGTGTGTCAGTGTGCGTGTGCCTTTTCCTAAAATCACAGCCTAAAATTTCAACGCAGAATGTTTTCTGTGTTTCGTTTGTTCGGATGTAACCGAACTAAAACAATATACATTTGGTAGACCCTTTTCATCTTTGCTCATGTACCCTATGCCTATACAATACAACTTTCACAATCAGTGTCGGATATTGGTCTAAGCCAACTAGGCCGGCAAGGCCCGGGCACTTTTAATTTTAGAGTGGCAGAAACAAATTATGATATTGAAAAATATGTTTATCGGCGCGCTGGGGGGACGCGGCATGGCGGCACTAATACTAAATCCGACCCTGTTCACAATATATTAGGTTCCGTATGCATGGGTTTTATATGACAAGTAAACTTGTAAAGTTGTACAAGTTTGCGGGCGTGAGTGGCTCATTACTCATTTGGATTGGAATTATTAATAGAGGTGAAAGTCCTGCCGTTGTGTGCAAATTTGTGTGTAAAACCAATTAATAAACGGCTGGAAACATCCCAACAGGCAAACAAACTTTGGTATATAACGGCAAACAGGCATTATCGTAGGTAAAGTTTATTACCCAATTAGGTCAATATCGTCCAATTTAAACATGCTTGTCACTTATTGTCATGTTTAGTGATACAAAAGGTTCTGAATAAAATATTAGGCAGTTTTCGTGGAAACTTTTCTTTTGGGTAATATAGGAATGTTAAATAATTTAAGTCTTGAGTGCGGGGAATTTACATGCAAATTTTTCATTGAGGTTAAAAATTCGCCGTCACGCGATATAAAAACAAAGTAAAGTTAAAATGTTAAAAATATTAAAAAAAAAACAATACGGTGCAGGACACCGCACAACTTTCCGATACTTAGTGTAACTACACTGACGTAACCAGTGGGGCTGAGGGGACTAAAGCACTATCGTGTATTTCATCAGTTCGAAGAGTGAATGTGAAGCGGCAATTACAAACGATGGAAAAGAGTTGCGCTTTGGCTTTGACACTATCCTGTATTTCATCAGTTCGAAGAGTGAATAAGAAGCGGCAATTACAACCAAAATGATTGATATTTTCGTCTGCCAAAGACAAACGATGGAAGGGACTTGTCCTTTGGCTTTGGCACTATCGTGTATTTCATCAGTTCGAAGAGTGAATATGAAGCGGCAATTACAGCCACTAACAATGTTTGTGAATGTCGGCTCTTTTCTATTCGATCTTGTTCACGATGAGTCACAAAATCGCTGTAGCGATTTTGTAACACACACACACACACACACACACACACACACACACACACACACACACGCACGCACGCACGCACTAGGCCAAAAACCACTTTTTCGGAATCAGAAAACCGAGATTCGTGGTGATTCCCTCGAAAACCGGACTTTTTTGGGGTGAATCCGATACTTTCCTATAACTACCTTCAGTAGTATCGGAAAGTAAAAATTGCGTGGATAAAAACGAAATGAAAAGACTGAAAGCCAAGCAATGAAATAACGAAAATATTTAAAAACTACATAAAACAAAAGGAAAAAAGGAAACAGGAAAATGAGAAATCCGCTTGAATAATAGAAAGAATGGAGCACCAGTTACCACAGCAGCTTTAACGAAGCGTTGAGATTAAGTAATCCCATTTGCCCACAATTCGCCTGCACGCGGAAAGACACTGAATTTGCGAATGAATGAATTAAAGGACGAAAACAAATAATTTGCGTTCAGGCATGGGCATTAGCAGCATGTTGGTGTTACTGTAAAAGCTCGAAATTGATCAATCCTGGGTTTTACCGGTAAATGCTAGGTCTTACCAGTCAGATTTTAATCCAGGCATTATTTTTCTCCAGCCGCGGTGAGGGTTAGGTTATTCCTTCACCCCAGACAAGCAACAAGATTCTATTTCTACTCAAAAAGTACTTAATGCAGCTAATGATAATGGTAAAACCTAGGATTGACCTGTAAATTCTAGGATTTACCAAAGTTGACTGGTAAAACCTAAGATTTACCAATATTCGGGCTTTTACAGTAACATCTGTATAACAGTAATAACGCTGGCAACTATAGTCCTCTTATTCTGTTATCTCGAATTTTTTCACGAACCCAAACAAAATGTCGAATTCACCACGAAATGCCGAAACATGGGCGCCGCGAAGAGGTTCAAGGGGTGCACTTGCACCCAAACAGAAACACGCATAATGAATTCAGAACACATGGTACAAAATAAATTTTAAGCAAGAATCTTATTAAAAATCAACAAAATTTCCTAATGGTCTCAAAAGTTATAGGATTGTCATTAGGTACTTACTGCCGGCGCCCATGTGTACGCTTACAATTCCGCCGACGTTTGTACGCAAATACGTTCATGAAGTACACAAAAAGAAGCACAAAAGAATTGAAAAAGCACAAAAAATAAGTGAAAAAGCCACAATTGCATTGTAAATATTTTTATTTCATTAACTTCTACAAACTGCGTGCTTCAGTGGGTGTTTTTTTCTATATATTTTTTTTATTTGACTTTCTATATTTTCATAATACTCTGGGAGATTCTCACCTCGATGGAGGTACCTATAGTTGAGAAAGATGTGGGACATAATCCTTTTTATTGTTTTTGTTTCTTGTATATACATTCTCTATATACATTATTCCAGGGGTCGGCAACCTTTTTTTGGATTGCGGGCCACTTTGTGAGTTTTTTTTATTTAGTTGCATTTTGCTTGGCGGACCGCGTGAAAGTCAACGGCGGGCCGCAGGTTGCCGACCCCTGCATTATACGAAGGTTTTCATCCTGTCGGGTGTCTAGTCTAGCTCGAGGCAGGCATTACGCGAAAATCTCGCACGCTTTTAATTAATTCCCCACATGGGGGTCGACGTTATTAAGCTTGTGTGTTTGCAATGTCAACAAGTGTCTTTTTGGTCGAGATTATGGGATTTTTTAGTGAACACTGCATTAGAACTAGGAAAAGTTTCTGTGAAAATTATATCGTTTCATGCTGATAAGGTGTCTGACTGCCTGGTCTACACAGAATTAATTATGATTCAGCTAAAGAAGTTTAAGAAAATGTTCCAAACTTGTCTAGTAGAAATATGGTCAATAAATAAATATGCATTTTTACGCCGGAACTTTGCCACTTTTCGCCGTTTCCCGAGCCCGTTGGTTGTCATATTTATAATCTTATTATCCCTTGTAATCTTCCTGAATGAAATTCCATTAATCTCTTGAAAACATGTGTAGAGAGAGATGTTTAGGGACCCCAGATACCAAATGATTATTTACGTAGAAGAGAACAGCTGGTTCTAGGCCCACCACCCCATAAGGAATAGCCCACCACTCCATATACGTGTGGTGGTATTCTGATCTAATGATCCGATCAGGTGATTTGATCTGATCTGATGATCTGATCTGATCTAATGATCCGGTCTGTTGAACTGATCTGATCTGATGATCAGATCACCTGATCGGATCATTAGATCAGATCAGATCATCAGATCAGATCAAATCACCTGATCGGATCATTAGATCAGAATACCACCACACGTATATGGAGTGGTGAGCTATTCCTTATGGGGTGGTGAGCCCAGAACCGGCTGTTCTCTTCTACTTATTTAGTAGCTCAACGTGGCATTTATGAACTAAAATGGGGTTGCTCAATAACGAAGAAGGCGCCGGGCATAAGTTTTTTTTGCAAAATTAAAAAAAAAATCAAAACAAAATGCCACAAATGTAAAACGCAAGCAAAATGATTGTACGTTGTCAGTTGTCACTTCGCTGAGAAATAAAATTTGATATCTGACAAGCAATTTTCATGTAATATCCTTCCTTCTCTTTAACAATGAATGCTAAGGACACTTGTCAGCTCAGTGTTTTTCATTTTGCTATTTATAGTGTGCCATTGTCGGTAAAGTGTGGTGCTTTCGGAAAATAAAACTTTTGGCCTGACTTGAAGTGAAAATCGAAAGAAAACGTAGACTTATCGTAGGGGGTTGGAGTCCTACAATCATAAATTATAAAGTCGAAATTAATTTTTCCTCTTTCTACTCATGCTTATAGTTAATACTTCTACAGTTAGTAGCGCAGGCTTAAAAGAAATGCTCGTCTAGAATTTTTAATACTGGGTGTTTCAATTCATAAATTTATTCGACTGATTCTATACCAAAACAAATTCTATTGAACAATATATTTATATTTTTGGGAGAGTTTTAATTTTATGGTCGAATAAAAGTGTAGAAAATTTGTTTTTTTCTGTTAACAAACAGTAAGTATAAGTTTTTTGTTTGTAACTTGCCGGGTTGTACGATATCTCTAATATTGTACGAACACATGGTTCATTCTTATACAATATATGTTACTGTAAAAGTCCAAAATTGGTAAATCCAAGATTTTACCGGTAAATTCTAGGTTTTACCAGTCAGATTTATTCTAGATAATTAGTTACTAGCCGTGGTCTTATTCGTGATAGTTATTTTTTATTTAGCACCCTACGGACTACCCAATACTCAATTTCTACAGATAAGGTAGTTAATGCAGTGAGAGTTAATCATCAAACCTAGAATTAACTGGTATAAATGCTAGGATTGACCAAATTTGAATGATAAAATCTGTTTTACCGGTAAAAGCTAGGATTTACCAATATTCGGGCTTTTACAGTAACATAACTCGATCTGCAAGAAATTTATTAAGAAAAACGTTGGGAAAAACGAAAAAAAGATCAAATATTGGAATAATAAGAATGAATCAGAAAAAAGTATGAGTAAGTACCTAGTATTATAAATAACTGCTTCTGGAAATGTTTCAAAAGAGAAAAAATTCCACAAGGAAAAAGATGCTTGAGAACAAAGGAAATGAGGTTAAGAATTTGTATATAGCTGTTGTTTTGTTAATGCAGGCGAACTTGCGAAATGCAAGGAAATGAAACAGGAAAGGACTCTAATCGATTAAAGAAAAATAAAAAAGGAAATGAGAATGGAAAACGAAAATGTATAATGATAATAAGAATATACAATCTTAAACATTTTAAAATTTGTTTCCAAAAAAGTAAAAATACGACGAAAATTGACAACTCGTGAAATAGTTTGACATACTTTCTATTTTTATATTTATTCTGAAAGTTCTTTGTAAATTTAATGATTTTGTATTAAATTATGAATTAGTGATTTTACATAACGCAATTCGGAGAAAAATGAGTTAGGTCCTTGCAACATTTTTTGAAGACGTACTTTTAAGTTTAAATACCATTATTAACTATCAATCATGTTGTGTGGAGGTTGGAATATGCGGGAAATTTGAATTCGTTATTTGCATTGTGCAAATTCCTAGCTCCACACAACATGGCTGACAGGCTGAAGGTTACCAAACGAGGCATGTCGAAATTCATAATGTAAAAGACTCGAAGTGAACCTTCTGATGGTTGGTTATATACAGTCTTTCTAGGCAAACAAGTGTGCTGGGTGTATTCAGTGCTGCCTATTAGGTATTTTAATATGACGTCACCAATGTCAAAATTTTGCTTATGAAGGAAAAACATTGGACTGGCGCTGATGAGATGTGTTGTACACCAACAATGTGTTTAGCCAGCCTTAGACATGATGTTTTCATCCATGAGCAATCGAAATTTGGAAGTTATTAGAAGGCCTAATTATAGTTTGCGAAAGTACGTACACCCAAAACAACACGTACCTATACGAGAATATAAATTAACGATCTCGGACCATTCGGCGCAGCCGTTTGGGCGTAAAGACAGTTTGGCGCTGGACTCTTCGCCGCAGGGACTATTGGGCGCGAGTAGTTTTGGCGCAACTCATTTTTGGCGTAAGTATAAAAATGACGCCTAATAGTCCCTGCGCCGAAAAGTCCCGCGCCAAACTGTCTCTGCGCCCAAACGGCCGCACCTGAACGACTGCGCCCAAAGGTGCCATTCCGGATAAATTAAATACGCACGAATTGTAAAGTCAAACTTGATAAAAATTAAGTCAAATCCGCCACAAATTTCCCGTAAAAACGTTTAAATTTAGTTCACATATTTCCGGGGCGCTTATAGAAGGGCTGTTCGCCTGTTTTTTTTATTACTTTTTTTGTAACTGCACTATACTTACCGATTACAATCTTCATCGGAAGGAGGTACTTACACAGATTTTACATAAAATGACAATTTATTAACTATAGCAAGTGCTAGGACTGTACTACATATCCATATATAACATGCTTATATGTACCTACAAGTACAGAGTGATTTGAAATAATTGATTCCTACTACAAACTAGAAGTTAATCATTTGAAATCACTGTGTGCATTATATTGTTTTGGTGTTCGCTTCTCTTGTCACTGTTAAGCGGCCCATACACTTTCAACCTAGTCGTCAACCTTGTCCTCAACTAGTTTTGAAATGGAAATGTCGCGTTGCGCAGACATGTCTAGTTACCAAGTTATTATTTTCCTCATTCAATTCGCTTCCCACCACCGAACCACAACGTTACCGCCGTCGTCATCGTAATCATTACCGTACCGTACGGAACGATTCTAATCAAGTAAATACGCCGCTTGAGACCACAAAACCCGCATGAACGTCATAATAAAGAAAGAGGAGAGGTTTCCTAGATATACTTTCAGTAGAAGTAGTTTTGCATGTGTATGTGTGTGTGTGTGTGTGTGTGTGCAAAGCACAATCCACCAATGTATATAAGTATATACAATCAGTGAATGATAATTTAGAAATTTGGCGGCACACTTGGCTGACGTCTCTTATGTGTGGGCAGGGTCTGGACGGCACACTTCAGGAATCTTGCGGCACACTAAAGTGCCGCGACACGGTGGTTGAGAATCACTCGCATACATATATAAGTTAATAATAACGAGATAAACAATTAAATTTACACTTTGCATGATGGCATAAAATTGTTGGCAAATATAAAGGTCATTCTAGAACTAAGATGGAGAAGATGAAGAGCACTTTTATATTTTGCAGATTAGCAGATTAATTTGAATTTTAATGCAAATTATTATGTTTAATGTTAAATTTTATTCACATTATGAATTTGTCTCGCCCTTTTAAATATTTTGCAATACTTGTGTTTTACCTTGGCTTGTAAATGTCAACGTAAGAAATTTTGCTCCCCCTCTAGGGTTAGTTCATAATTATTTCAAAAAGAAAAAAAAATAAATGTTATAACTTATAAGTAGACTTTTATACGAATCTTGAAAAATTTTCTTTATTTTTCGACTAGGAAAGATAATCGATCAACATTTTGAAGTCGTTTTTTTTCGTTTAGTTTTGGGTAAACAGGAAATGAAGATGACTTGCTTGCGCATTTATTTTCTATTTCTTTTACATTTTGCATTGCCCTAGCTCACGGGTCGGCAGACCGCGGCTCGCGAGCCGCATGCGGCCCTTTACATACGCGTTGCAGCTCTTCAGACATCAACTCGTGACTTGAGAGCTTTTTTTTTGGTCACCGCGTTCTCAGATATAGCATTTATTACTTTGAGACTTGAGAGCTTTTTTTGGTCACCGCGTGTTTAATTATTTACTACTTTCAGACTTAACAGCTTTTTTTTTGGTCACCAACAGTAAAAATTTTAGTTAAGTGCCTAGAGCCTACGATAGGTATAATCCGGCCCCTCTCTCTCTCTCTTATATTTTTGTTATCATGTTTTCTTCACAACTTGGCTCTTCTCACTGGAAAGTCTGCCGACCCCTGCCCTAGCTAGATTATATTTGCACCTTCAAAAAATTACGA
>JARJEB010028793.1:0-17776 GCA_030264535.1 Liometoxenus newtonarum
AACATCGACAACACGTCGACAAAATCTAAACTTTTAACGATTTTAGCCTCTCTATTATACCGTGCGTTTATTTTACCTTCGAACCCTCGCAGCCAAAAACGAGTCAAAGTCATTGCAACGGAGATTTGTATTGCTAAAGATACACCGTTGGACGGGTAGAGAGTGGGTATGTGGGATGGACGACTACACACCACGATGACAAGTCAGTGCATCAGTGTGAGAGCTATTTTGATGATTATTGGAAACCACGTTACATCGAGATTCGACTTGTGTGAGTTATTTTGTGAGTATATATAACCCTTGAGAAAGGGTAACGATTGATGAACTTGAACAATTAGTGAACAATCAATTCAAATATGAAAGGGAAGACAATTGACAACTGACAGTAACGACATGATCATAAAAATTAATAACGTGCATCGCCACTGCCATGATTTTGATTCGCGAACAATGAGTACGCTACGCTACATGCTATGTTCGATGATAAAATAAACGCTCTGTATATTAAACTCTCTGGTTAATAGAATAATTTCAATTTGAAAATATTTAGTGAACTGTCTTCATTCATTCATTCTCGAATAGGCCTTTCAAAGTTGTAATTCTATATGTACTTCATCTTTATTTCCTGACATGATTTTTGAAATTAAGTAAATGAAGGAATTTATTTTGTTTTTCTATTTTTATGGTAATTAATTATAAATTCGTTAAATTTAGATGAACTCGAACACATGTGTAAAGTACTTCAACCGAAAATAATTATCTCCACTCAATGCGCCCTCAAAAAAGTGCAAGCACTGCAATTAAAATTCGGTTATAAAATTATTGAATTTTCGACATCTCAAAATTCTGAACAAGTTTTCACCGACTTGGAGTTTCCAATTTTACAAAAACCTTACATTGAAGAAATGAATGCACCAATTTTTATCATGAGCTCATCAGGAACTACAGGACTTTCGAAAGGAGTTATTCACACTCATGCCTCATTTAAGGGTCTTCTCAACATACTCAAGTAAATTATTAAAGAAAATTGTTTTTCCTACAGCCACTATGGAACGATATACTTTCGCCATAGATTAAATAGAACTTACACATAGCCGGCCGAAACTATGATAACAAACCATACAAACAATGTTGAAATAAACATTTCAGTTCTGATTCTGTATTATAATGATTGATTTTATATATCATGTCATTGTGGTGGTACTGTGTGCAGTTCATTTTATAATCATTTTATTAATTTTTCGATGGGAAAATGTGGCAGCAGGAAAGGCAGTTTAGATGATGCGGTTGGAAAACTTCATATTATAATATTTTAGAGATTCTCATTTCAATGCCCAAGATGGAGATGTAACTTTGGGATTGTTGCCATTTTTCCATGCAATTGGTCTAATCGGTTTGATGGGAAACTTATATTGTGGACAAAAAATGATTGTGCTGGACAAATTCAAGCCAAATTTGTTTTTTGCCGCTATCCAAGAGTTTAAAATAAATAAAACCTTCATCGTGCCTACGGTGGGATTATTTTTGGCCCAATATACAGAAATGGACAAATACAATTTGACAAGTTTGAAGGAGATTATTTGTGCAGGGGCTGCTCTGAGTTCCAGTATACTAAATAGTATAAAAAATAGGTTAGTCACATAAATTGTCTGTGTTCAGTGCGCTTTTTAAGACCACTCGTAGGGATTTACATGCTAAAAACTTTCGGTCGTGTTAGTGGCTCTCCTGCTCCTTATTTTGAAACACAAAAAATCATACTATTAATTCGTAGCGTTTTTAACACATTCTTGAAGATATTGCTTGAAAATAATTTTTATTTTATTTGGTATGCGACGCATACAAACTAACAACTGTTTGAACTTAAAGCATTAAAAGGAAATTGTCACACGACTTAACGACTTTAAAATAGATCTTTAAGAACGCACTGTATGAAGTTGTTAAAGCATAGCGCGCCATTGTTTGGACAATTGTGAGTTGAAACTAGAAAATCTTTTTCGTTCATTCACTCTAGGCGATAAAAGTTGCAATGTAATTTGCAATTAATATTCATACGTTATTGCATCTAATGTTTGATAATTATCTAGAAACATGTGTACAGTTTCATTTGTGTATATTATTGTTTAGTACAGTAAAAAATAATGTTTTCTTATTTTGCGATCATAAAGTCAGACGTGCTTGCTACCCAAATTTTCTAAATCTGCTATACATAAATTTATAATTTTAATATTTATTTATTTATTTATTTAGTAAGTTTAGTACTAACTTTAGTAGTAAGTTTAGTATATTAATAATTATAAACAATTTCTGTCCTTTGTAGAGTAAATGTTGATGTTCGTGTAGGTTACGGAATGTCCGAGGCAGGGTTCGTATCATTAATGCCTCCAACGCATTTTGTTGAACCTGTAAAGAGCGTCGGATCCTCTGGTCTCTTATTACCGCTATTTACGGGAAAAATATTAGACTTGGAAACAAGAAAACCGTTGCCTGCCAACAAACTGGGTGAATTGTGCATTAAATCGATCTGCAATTTTTCTGGTTATTATGACAATACGATAGAAACACAAAACGCGATAGACGTTGACGGATATATACACAGTGGCGACTTGGCCTATTATGATGATTCTGGTTACCTCTATGTTGTTGATCGGCTCAAGGAGTTGATTAAACACAAAGGATACCAAGTAAGTTATGGTACTCTATGACAATTACCGAAAATATTGTGGTTATGTTAAAAATTTAAAGAAGATTTAATGTTTAATTAACTTTGAAACATTTTTGTTATTTAGGTGTCACCGGTAGAATTAGAATGTATTCTATTAAAACATGAAAGCGTAAAGGATGTTGCTGTTCTCGGCGTGCCGGATGAAAAGTGCGGCGAATTGCCGAGAGCGTTCGTGATACTGAAAGAGGATAACGACCAGAATAAATCAGAGTATAACAACGGCACTATGAATAAGAAGAGAGAAAACAGCGTAACTGAAACGGAATTACAGGAATTCGTTGCATCCTTTGTGTCGCCATATAAACAACTTACTGGAGGAGTCGAATTCGTTGATGAAATTCCCAAAAATTCAGGCGGGAAGATATTACGACGAAAAATGAAGGAAATGTATATCAGTCTCAAAAAGTGAATGTGTTTCTTTATAAAAATATTTAGGATGTTTCTGAAAAATACATGTATGAAAATTTTTACAATAGAAATAAATTAAACACAATTGTTTACCAAAAGTAAGTATATCAAGGGTATCATTACTAAAGCTCTTTCTGATAATGCCTGCATACGACGTGCTTTGAAGTTATTAGTCAAGCTGCAAGATAATACTCACGTATGTATTTGAGTTTATTGCTGTAAATGCTAATTTCCAATCTACACATTTAATTTTCCAAAACTTGTTAATGTACTACTTGAACTTTCATCCAGTAGCCAAACGAGGAGTTTACCCTGTTCAGAAAAATATATTATAGTAAATATTAGATATAGTTGTTTGGGTACATTATTATATACGTCGTCTTACCACCGGATGGAGCCAGTTGTGCTCCATTTTCTAATCGCTGGATTGCCATTTCTCGTGGTCTCGGTTATCTAGCTCGTTCATCTTATCAGCCTCTATATCTAGTACGTGCTCTTGGCAATTAAAGACCACCGATTAACTTCGGTGGCGGTGCCTGCCGTATTAGATGGGTGATGTTGCAAGTTTGGGTGCCTGTGAGAATGCGTGTTTCATTGTTTTGTACAATTTAATCTAGTACATACATTATAAAAGATATATTACTATCTAAATACTTGAGTTTTTAGTTCTCTTTGTAGCCCCTACCTTAACGCTTTATCTACAATTATAATTTTGGTTTGTTTTACAATTTTTAGTTATGTTTCATTTTTTAGTTGTGGTACATTAAGCGTCAAGACATACACGGACTGCGGACTGAACAACTACAGAATGGTTTTTTCGCTAAGCTTTTTTGGCTTGCGCCGCTGCTAATGAAGGACATCAGGAGACTCACGGCGGACCTCTAAGGCTTTGCCTAGCCGTTTTGGTTTGGTTTGGTTTTGATTCGCCAGTGACGACGATGAACATTGTGCTGTGGGAGGTCTACCAGCTTTCGAACATCTAAAGCAACACATCATCAACAATCAAAATCTGCTATTTTCATTCAAATTTCACGCAATTTCCAACCTACGCACAACATGGCGGACACGCCGAAGATCACCAAACGAGGCCTTCCGAAAAACTCGATGTGTGGTTTCTGTTAGTATATATTCTGTGACATTACTAATCTGTGTCATATTGAGCGTCAATTACTTGAAACTGCCTACTTAGGCTACAATGCCTACAATATTAAATAATAATCCCTTACCTCTACCCCAAGCTGCGCGGACCGTGGATGTTCTAAACGTGAATACAGTTTAGAAGAAAGTTTGGGGGCAGCAGTTCTCTCCACCACATCGGGAACAGCAAACATCCTGTTTCGCACGACGTCAAGTGGTTGGGCAATCGCTTCCTTCCCGTTGAAGTGCAAGACATTAAGGCAAAACATATTTGTACAACACCAGTGTTCCTGTTAACGGACACGAAACCGAAGAAAAAATCAACGAAAAACAATTTACTAGGTCAACGATATGTTCAGAAACGATTACCTGAACATAAATGGAGTTTCGCATCTCGACAATGATGCGAATCGTAAACTTTTTCGACAGGCATGGAATTACGGACATTGCTCCATCTAATGAAGGTCTGTATTACGTTAGGCAACCAGTCGTGCATCAGCTCTCTCATGAATCAGCTGAGCCATTTTTACTTGCATACCCCGCATGTTGGGAGCCACGACGGTGATTTTGTTCATCCTGATATTCAAGACGATACCAGACGCATTGTAACGTAGGCTGCAAAACTTGTCTGTTATTTAGCTCGCGTTAATGGAAAGTATATTCATCTGGTTCTCTTCCTAAAAGCAGCAGAGCGCGTGTTCAGATGCCATACTCTGTCTTTGGCTTCTTTCGTTCTAGTGGGACTCGCGGTTTCCTCTAGAGACGCTGTGGAGTGGGCGCTGCACGTCCTAGCTAGACGGTTGTCTGATTGACGTCGACTTCTGACAGGCCCCTCACAGGGGAATAACGAAGGAGGAAAGCTCCTTACCTTTCGAGACGATTAAAGCATCGAAAGCCCGAACGAAATTCGTACCCAAAACGATGAAGAATTCTAAACCGGGAATTACTAACCACTCAAACTAAAAGTCGTGTTCACTCACGGAAAAACGAAGCAAGAGTTTGTACGACAGTTTCAGAGATCGCCCTTTGAAAGCACCACGAACCGACATTTCTTGCACAGGGAAAATAGTGAAGACGTGCACGTTACGTCACTGCCCGTATCCACCGAACTTAGCCACTTCATGTAGGCAGCAATCAGGATAATCGTAGGAAGGATCCGCGTTTGACTGCCCTTTCAAACACGCTAGTCGGCAGGCTCAAAACGCGTGATAGTCGTTTCCCGACTTATCTACGGGGTCATCACCCTTGAAAACGTCAGAATTAGCCGCTATCTGCGCGATTATACTCGTGTTCGTATGACGGATCAGCGATTGGATTTCGTCCAATTCACGAACTAAGGAAGATGTCGCGAAACACGCTATTCATTCTTTGCACAAATAGCTGTTTTTGTAATTTTTTTGTTAGTGTTCGTTGACACGAACATTTGGGTTGTGCACATTGTAATGCTTGCAAGATTCGCACTTACGCGCGAACTGATCACTCAAAATATCGTCTACGAACCATTCCCTTCGTGATGATGAGGGACCTAGGATATGCCCCCAGATTCTGATAATCCGAACGATGATGGAGCCATGTCACCGGACGAAAGACTTTCATCCAGCAACTGCCCATAACTTTCTTGTGTTTCCTGGACGCGAAGGAAATGTTGTTCGAACTGGTTCAGGTATACCGCGCGTGGGAACGGGTAAGTTTTCAATACTTCGGTGTTAGTATTTAAAGTAATGTTCTTATCTGTTTTTTGTGTTTTCTCAGATGCTGGTGTACCCCTTAAGCACCAAGTACCTCATCGTCACCAGAGAACTGATACGGAGACACGAACAGCTCGTCCTCTGTTGTGGGTTTCCCGGTGTTATCCATACCGTGCCGCCGATTGCTACAACGGCATAATATACACAGGTCGTAGTTGGGTGCCAAGATGTTACAGAGCGGATGGGTCGAGAGTTCTGGTTTGGTTTGACCGAGGCCAGACGCTGGTTCGCTGACAACTGTAGGTTGACCTAGGTCTATTGAAATGCATTAGAACTGGAATGGCGTTACCCGTGTGCGCGATGCCGTAAATTTGTGTCAGGGGCAACAGAGTGAGAGAGTATGATAATTGATGGGGTAATCGTTTCTCTTCGCACTCCGAATGCAAGCGAAACAAGTGGGTTGGCGATTCCATAAGATTAAAATTTAAACAATTATGGTTTGGTATTCAACGTATTTGAGCGAGAGGAGAATCTTGGTAGTGAAACTCTCCTTCTCTTAGACGTTCAATAAATAAATGGACGGTAACAGGTTGCCTAAAAAACGAATTTGCACCATTGCGCTTCCATTACATTTTGTATATAAATTTCAATGACTCGGCCAAAGGACGCGAATGGCGCCGAAGAGAGGTGTCCACCTGGTTGCCTACACTTCATACCAACCAGTTTTGTCTCACTAGAATCAATATTTAGATAGTTCTAAGCAAATTAATATTTTGACAGCTAATAATTCCGTTGTTTACCAACTGATTTAATTTATTTACCAGGTCTATATGTCAAATTTCATACCTATACGTTGCTTCGTTTGTTCGAAATCTCGTTCACACACGTACACACAGAAAAAAGCCACACACAAACACATATATCTTATATCAGCGAGGGTGTATTTCCGTCCCAAAGTAAGCAACAGCGACTTGTCTTCTTGCCGAAAGGCAACAAACCTATAGATGAGCCGTCCTACCGCCTGATCTGCCTGGTGAATACAGCAGGCAAAGTGCTCATTAGGCAAATGAGTTCAGTGCAGAAAAGCAAGGACTCTCCGAAAACCAGTACGGATTCCGAAAAGCAAGGTCGAGGTGTTGTTAAGAGCCCATAGGGCTATCGAAGGCAAACGCTGGAGGCGTGGGCCCAAGAAGTACTGCGCTATATCAGGAAAATAAGTATGAATTACTTCAGTGACCGTAGCCTAACGTACAATACAAACTTCGGATTGAAAAGCTCTAACATCACCGGCGGCGTTCCCCAGGGTTCTGTGTTAGGCCGACTGCTTTGGAATAACGTGTACGGGTGCTTAGGCTTCCAATTCCTGAGGGTCAAACGCATTGAAATTCGCAGATGACGTGGCAGTAATCGTCGTTGACAAAGTTTCTGGAAGAGGAGCACTTACGTTGACCTGCAGCTCGCGGATTACCAGACTGAGGAAGTTCTCGTGACCAGTAGGAAAATTAGGGGGAACATTACAATCAAAGTGGGCGACTGCGAGATCCCATCGCAACCGTGGCTTAGAAACCTAGACGTTCAGATAGAAGCAAGCCTCCGTTTTGACGAGCATCACCGAATCTCCAGCGGAAAGGGAGCATGTGTAACTTGCGCCCTCGCAAGAGTTATGCCGAAGGACGCTAGCAGAATCTACGCAAACTACTCTCCAGTGTGGTAAGCTCTATACATACTGAAATACGCAGCACCTATTTGGCCAGGGCCTTGGAGAGTATATAATACGTAAATCAAATGACCGCGGGTTGCTTGCGGGTTGCTCGTGCATTTCATGCAGCCTCATACAATGATGCGTGCTTTATAGCATACATGCCGTAGATAGATCTCCTGGCGGAAGAAAGAGCGAGGATTTAGCGTGGTGCTCTGCTGGGCTGCAATTAGCAAGGTGGAGAAGACGGAAAACCATGCGGCGGTTGCAACGACGATGGGAGTTATCAAGCACTGGAAGATGGACCTATCGACTTTTTCCGAACATTGCAATGTGGACCGATAGAAAGAATGGTTAGATGGATCATTTCATGATTGAGTTTCTGAGTGGCCATGTATGCTTCCACTACGGATGCTACCGACGACGAGTCATGTCCGACCTACAATACAGATATTGAGGACGTGGAGCATGTCTTCTTTGACCTGGAGCTCAAAACATAAAATGGCAAATAACTAGCTAAATATAGACTCAAGCATTAAAAATCTATGCAATTTCCTATAATATTTTCAGTGTTTTAAACTAATTAAATTTGTCATGCATTTACCCATATGGTAGGAATGTACAAATGTATGTAAATACATACAAGTACTTTAAGTATATAATTTATTATATTTATGTATCATTTTAATTTACAACGCTTTATAAATTAGTTTTATTATATCTACATAGATATTTCTTTTTATATCATTTTTCCTTACATTTGTATAGTCTTTCATTTCAATAGGATGTCCTCCACTTGTTAATAATTTTTTTTTTTGGTTTGGAAAATTTATAATACATACATATTTCAATTGAAACATATCTTGAAGAAATAATATTCAGTAGCAAAATAATTATTTAAATTAATTCGTTGATTTGATTCATTATAAGTTGGTTTAATATGTTTCTTGTTTATATAGCTTCCTTATATATTTTTTTATAAATAATATTTTTAATAAAAATATAAGGAAGCTATATAAAAAAGAAACATATTATTTAAATTACTTTGTCATTGAAATATTTTATCTTTAGAAATGGTTACTTCCCAAACAAATCACTTGAATTATGCAGTGATTTATAATGGGTTTTAAAAATTTCCAAGATATTCTGCATGATATTTGGAACAAAACGAGTTATAAATATGTTAGCTCTGTATCTTCTTAATTTTAGTTGAAAAAAATATATCTACATATTGCAAAATTATTTGGTTACTCCGTTTGGGCATGCAATCATTTTCTTTTTAATATTGTGTCATAATCTAATGCCAAGGACACATGCCACTGAAGATTCACTGTTTTTCTTATACGAGGAAACAAAGTATCATTCATTTAATTAATTAACACGAAGAACATCACATTTACTTCATCATTGTATTCATAATAGTTAGTGAATAATAAATAATTGCAAGATTATTTAAGTATAGTAATGTGAATAATGCAGACATTAATTCGTAGAGAAAATATTTAATATTCCATAATTTAGTTGTTAAATTTTGCAAACTGCATTGTTAGATGTAAATAAAGTTGGATTTAATATATATTAGAGTAGGCATTGAAATGAAAAACGTACCTAAGTCGATTACTTAATATTTCAAATATTTGTGATATCTCGTGAACATAATCGTTTTTCAGTGCACCACCTAATCTAATTACAAATTCATATGATTGGTATTAGGGAATTATCATAGATTGTTTTCAAATTAGACATTACAATTACTTAAGTTATAAGTATGGGTAATTATTACCTTTACTTATAGCTCTCACTCAATAAATCTAACTTGTTTGCATCTAAGCCAAGCATGGTAAGCCAGGTAAATGTTGCTGTAGTAGAGTTACATTTTAGTACAGTCGAAACAATTATATTTAATAAATGTTGCTTGAATATCACAATTGAAATTAATGCATCGTTTTTGCTCAGACTGTACTAGGTGATTGAACAAACGCTTGCTACTTTAGTTCACATATTTTCCGGGGCTCATGGATATTGGGTTATACGTCAATTGGACGCGCGACAATTGGACGCGTACGACAAAAAGCCAAGTACGCTAAAACCAAATTACGTTTTGTGTTTTTTACACTACCCCTCCTGCTAACCCCAATAGTGACTAACCTCCTTACCGTTCGGTTTGGGTGGCAAGCCAATTGTCGCGCGTCCAATTGTCGTCGCGTTCAATTGTCGCGCGTCCAATTGACGGGATACCTGGATATTGTTATTGATTATCCTCATGTATGTATTTGCAACATCGAATTTCAAAACAATGTATTCTGCAAATATTAAGAATACAATGACACACAGATATAGATAAAGTTTAGGAAAAACAGCATCGAAACTTTTCAATATTTCTTTTTATAAAAGATTACTTAATAATTTTAAGGCCGAGATTTTGTTTTTCGGTGAAATGTCGGCAAAAAATGAACTGGTGGCATCCTCTTCCATTACTTGTACGACATAGGGGAAGAAACAAAAATCTTTTCGTTTTTTGTTTTCTCCATAACGCCTCTCAAATGACTAACAAGGATGACAGATCACTTTTCGTCGAGAAAAAAATCCCAGCACTATGATTAGACAAGGATTAGACAATAGATTTTGCTAGAAGATAGGAATATGTATAAGTAGATATTCAACATCGTAGATATTTTAAGAAAACCTTTAATAATGGTAAGCTGTTGCTTTGTGAACAATTTGAAACTATCGCCTGCTTTCATACGCGAGTGTAAAGTGTTAAATAGTTATTCCAAAACGAAATGGTCAGATATAAACAGCTACAGTAGACGTGTAGATTCAGCAAAGGGTGTAAATTTTTATCATTGCTACGGTATATATGAAGCTATAGCTAAGATATTCCTAGAATTAGGTTATTTTATGCAAATCAAAGGTTGAATTCATATTGGTCACATTTTTATGTAGGTGCACCCAGGGTGTCTTTATATGGGTAAGTCTTCAATCTTCTTTGGAAACACGCGCCAAACATTTGCTACTTTGGAGATTATTAAGAAGAAGGAATTTCCGTTTCAAATCTTATTAAGAAAATTTTAAAATAAATGAATATTTCAGTAGTTATACTTCGTTCGCCGAATGCATTCAGTAAGTGCTCCTTCCACAAATGCGCCCCAAATTTGAATTATTTGTTGCTATTGCTAAGCCTGTTACATGCAGATAGAATATTTCGAATTTATCAATCAGATCAAAGTCAAATTTGAAGTTTGTGCCTGAATTCTCGCACGTGTAAAACTGATTGAAGCGCACAATGTACTGCGCAATAGGAATGTACTTACTGAATGTATTCGGCGAATACAATTCCTTAATAAGGGAATTTTAATTTTATGACTATTAATTAATGTGGAACATACGAGGTATTTATCAAGTTGGAGACACCCTGTATCATCATTGTTTACTAGATGCCAATTGTTTGTATCTATTTATAATATTGGTTCTTTTTACTACTACCATGTTTAATTTAATCACGATTTCTCGTGTAAAAATGTATAAATTCCATCAATTGTTCAGACTTTTCGGTAATTCTAATATGTTTTCTACATATGTTATATTTTCGTTTGTTCAGTTTTCGTTTCACATATTATCGTTTGTTATATCAAATCTAAATGCCCTTATAAGGCAATGCAGAGCAGCTAATTTGAGATTCGGTCTTTCTAAATCGCACTACATACTACCTATTATATATTTTATATGGGTATTCAGTTTTTTGTCATCAGGCCATTTATCTACATTTCAGTTTCTCTAAACGCATTTTGTTTCCTTCGCACCATGACACTGAGAGAGTTCTGCGGATATCTCCATTATTTTCGTAATAGGTTAAGTGCTCTTAAGATGCATTTATAAATAACCATATGTCATATGCCAATACAAAATTGATTTGACTTGTATAAAAACCAGTGATGACATTTGCACCGGGTGCATAAGTTTATGCACAAATTCGCCAATAAGATTCGTCCGATTCAAATCATTTCAAATTTTAAGGTTATGGCGGGAATCTGATTGCTTGCAAGGGGTGCAAACCGTGTTTATTTCCACCGGTGCAAACCGGTTTGCCATCACTGGAGAAAACCTATCGTGAAGAGAATGAAGAGAAGGTTTGAATCTTACTTTGTTAATGTCAGTGAATATAAAACCGAATTTTGGTTCAATTAAATAATATTAAGTATTTGGTAGTTTTTAATTAAATAATGTTCGTTATAACTTTCCAAATATCTTTTCATGGTTAATTACTCGTTAATTATTATTTCGTTTAATATCTAATAATTAGAGAATTCAGAAATATTCAAAATCATTTTATACTAATTTCTTCATTGTCGTTACAAAATGTACTTTTTTATAATATCATAAAATGCAATTCTTACATTGCACGATGTAGCTTTTCATCAACTTCGTTCAATTTGAGTATATTTAGGCTATTCATTATTTAACAATAAAATATACTTGCAATAAAATATATCTATGTATGCGCTTCACAAAATTATATGGTTCATTCTAATCACATGGTAAACCGAATGAGAGGTGCCAAATGTGGAGGGACAGTATCGAAATTGACAATGTGAATTTTGAAATTATTGGCGTTTTAAAAACTTGCATCCCATTCGAGAATAGAATGATCCATAATAATAAATGTCATAAATGCTAACACTTATTAAATCTAGTATAAGTTTTAACAATCGTTCATTTTCTCTTCTTTTCCTAACCTTGAAGTATGTGGTGTGTGGTATGAAATGTCAATGTGAATTGACAAATCGAACAAATTGAACTAAATATTACAACAATAGAAGGTATTAGTCAATATACCCACTTTCTTAGGAATTATTTGAATAATTATGTTCTCCTAATAATATTAAAATAATTTCTTGTAATTTAACCAATAATCAGAAATAGTTCAACTACACGCAGTCTCATTATTGTATCTTTCCTTCTCTTGCTTAAAACTAACTGATTATACATTTTGCGGTAGTTTTATTAATTATATAGACTAATTCAAAATGATCGACATTAATTGGTTGCCAGTCATAACAATTTATGAATATATCACAGCCAACTGGATGTCAATCATTTGTGATCATTCTGTATTATTTTTCATGCTATGTGTCTTTCAATAGCAATAAAATATTTCTTATAGGAATATGATTTTTTCTGTATTGATCTTCTTCGAAACTATAAATCACCAACACTCATTAACATTATAAACCAATGCGAAATGCATTTTCGAAATTATTTTTTACTTGAATTGTCACTTTTAAATATCTACTTCATTATTTTGAATTTAATAAAATATATTTTTTTGGAAGAACTTCACATGGCGGACTTACAATATCATATTCATCAAAATCATTATTATTAATATAAGAACAATCATAATTTAAAATAAGTGACCAAATCCAAACTTTAAATATTATTTGTACGCGGTGACTTGTTAATTTTTCAGTGAAATCACTGTGGCAATTCTATAAAACGTAATGTTTAGCATGCTGACCCATAATAAAATAGTACATAATTTTACAGTACGGTTGGATGGTTACTATATGCAAGAGACCGAGCACAAGAAATGAAACGCACGAGGCGATTTCCGGACCTGGCAGCTGCCAAAGCGATGGCGAACAAGAGAACGCCCGCCTATGGTGCGCAACCAGCTCTGTCTCAATCTACATTGTTGTATTTACCATGTTCCTCGATTGTCCGAAAGTCCGAATTAAAATGATAAAATTATAAGGCCGACAAAGAAATTATTATGTGAATTATATATTTACAAAATAAAGAAGAAGGAACACCCACACCAATTTATACATTCCACTTGAAAATATTTCAAGAAAAGAAAGACAACAAAAACAAAAACAAATCATTCCTAATTAAAATAACCTTAATTAAATAAAATATAACAAAACGTATACAAACGTGTAAATTAACATAACATTATGTAACATAACATAACTAAAACTATAATTGATTTCATAAGTTATAAACGCAGTAATAATCATCGTTTCATTATTATTATCTTATTATAAACGATAAAACCCGAAAACAGAGATTCATTATTAATTATAAATGTAATAATCTATTTATTGTAGTATATGCTTATGATTAAGTTATGTGTACCTTTGTATTGCTTACTAATTAATTGCGTAACACTTAACGTAATCGTAATCTATTTACAATTTAACCAAATTAAGTACATACTCTAAATTAATAATGAAATTACGAATTCTAATCTAATTGGGATTTTAATACCTACTTAAAAAAGTGAATATTATTAATTAAGTAATTAAATTGTTAACATAATGAACTATTTCATCTTTAAAAATTTAATAACTTAATAAGTGTTAATAAAACAGGTAGGTATAATGTTTTTTTGATTATTGATTTTATTTAATTACTATTAAAAATGTTTTATATTGAAGTAATTGAATATTGTTTCACGTATTTATTAATTTATAACGAGTGTTAGTTCAACTTGCTTGTTTGTCATTATTATTTTAAGTAATAAAATGTTGTATATGAATGGATGATTTTCTAAAAATATTAAATAAATTAATCAATTCATTATCGTATCTATAAATATTTAATTTAGTATTTCATTACTTGTCTTTCTGTTTGGTTTAGATATTGTTTTCTATGCATCTACACTTTTTTCTGATATAAATAAGTGCGAATACATGATTTGTTTGCTCTTATACTTTTTAAATGATGTTGATATATGCAACAAATGGTTTGAATGTATTTGAATATTTAATCATAATTTGTATTAAAAATAAAGTGATAAAGAGATGTAATTAATAAATTAAATATTTGTGAATTTGTAAAGGTGAATTGCATTTCAACAATGTTGTATTTACATCTTTAGAATCCTTTGATGACATGGTAGACTTCGAGTGTTGACAACGTTAGGTAGAGAACCCACAATGAAAAGAGGAAGCCCGATGTGAAATACTTCAAGCACGTCGGTCCGCCCAATTCGCCGCCGACAATCTTGGAACGACGTAGTAATAATACCACTATTGTCACTGCCGCCAATGTGCAAAACAATGTAACCGAAAATGCCAAACTGAAAACAAAAAGAATGTCACAGGAAATAATAAATTTATATTTTATGTACCTAGTAATAGTATATTATTCAATGAGCGCATATGGAGGCTAGTATACGCGAGGGCGAAGTTTACGTAGCGAGACGGTAGTCGAGTAAACGCCCGAGCATATAATAGCGCATATGCGCGAATTGAATACTATACTTTATCTGCGACGACAAAATTTAATTTGGCTTTCAAACTTAAAAATTCAACCGTGGAATTCAACACATAATTCTAGATAACGTTTTAGATGCAGTTTGTGTGTCACATATCATTACTGACTGCAGCGAAGAGCTGTGCTTGACGTAAAGTAAAGCTCTAGAGAAATAATGACCTATTATTGACGTGTGTCAAGCTCCAATATTCGCGAGTGATATTAATGTGGGTTATATGTGTGCCTGCATACACACCTAATAATGGTTGTTTTACTTGGTCGTCGCGGATAAATTCTATTATTATTACATCATCGTTTAACATTGAGAATACACCAATACACAAAGTAATTAACTTTAATTCTTATTTTTATACAGTCTCACGAGTCGATCAGTCGTAAAAATGCAACTAATGCTATTCTTGTTAATAGCATTTCTGTCATTCAGTGAAAATTGGAATGAATCCGAGGGGATAGCACTTCCCTATGAGGCTTTCATCAAAAGGACCAACTGTGGTGACATCTGCTCCAGAGCATTTTGCATTCAACAGAAACGAGAAGAGTGCAATGTGGAATCGCAAATTTTTGTCAAACGTGACGCTGATTGTTATTGTTGCGACGTTTGCGTTAATAAAGGTAAAAACTAATAATTTATTTGTCATATAGTAAAAACATTACTTAAATTACCTACCTAAACTTTTTTCTTTTTCAGAATGAAATTCACTTGGATTCTGAAAATTTTTTACTTTGCATTATTTTGTCATTTGTGATTTAAAATCAATTTTGCCATAATTTATTGTACCAAATTATTACTAAATGTATATTCTGTTGTGATCAAAGTATATGGTGAAGGTATATGGTGAAGGTTATAAATATATACGTAATAGATTGAATAATACCGAATTACTCAGTATTACTAAATGTGTTTTGTGATTACCTTGATTATTATTCAAAACAAACAATCAACATTTCAACCAGACTGAATCCTATAATCATAATTTTTACAACATACATACATTACATTTACAACAACGACTTGGTAACTCAACCGGTTAACACCTTGGTTGTTGATCGGGGGGTCGTGAGTTCAAATCCCAGAGCCGAAGACAATTGTATCGACTGTGTTCAACAGATGTGTATACTGTCAATGTTACATGTCATAGAAAACAGTCGTCTATCCAAAAGTAGTCTGGAATGAGAAGTGTTGTTGGCGATATGGTAACCCGTAGACGGGCCCTATCGAATGCGATGAATTGTAATAACATGGAAATGCAAAAACAAATAAAGTCTCACCCACACGAAAACGTCTCACACTCGAAAGGATATACATACACACAACTAATTAATGACAAGCAGAATTAAAAGCCAAATATCAAAAGTCCCTAGGCCTGGGAGATAATTTATCGTCATCTCAATCCACCACACACTATTGGACTATTGCGTATTCAGTCTTTCATATATCCGCGCTTTCAAAATCAAACTCAAATGCAACGAAAATCAAAACAACGACAGCAGATTATTAAATTACAACAACGTGCATCGAACTTAATTTGGTTTATTATTGGTTATTAGTTATTATTATTTATTATTAGTTATAGCTAGTTGTATACAGCCAGAAGCTAATTTTTGATTAAAATTTATAATATACAGTGCGTTTTTATAAGATCTCCCATAGGAATTTAGTTGGTAAAAATGTTAAGTTGTGTTAATAAAAAAATCACAATATTAACTTATTCTGATAGTTTTTCATAGAAACATAATCTTATTGAGCATAACTTCAATTGTCAGTTTGGCTGCCTACCACAAATAATCAAATGTTTCGGTTTTCTTTAATTTTTTGATGCAATACTGCAATAGTTTACTTTTACAAACAATCAGAAATTGTTAAAAATGTTTTGGAGTTTTGGAATTTGGAGTGTGATTTTTTGCGTTGTAAAATTTACATTAGGAGATCCATTAACACGAGACTTAATGTTTTTACCATGTAAATCCGTATGGGATATCTTAAATAAAACGCACTGTATAGCGAATACGAATAGAAAGCATTTACAATGAAAGTATTATATTTCACTGCTTTAAATGTTTAAATCAAAACGACGAATAAAATAATTGGACAAATAGTGAACGTAAATTAATAATTATGAATTACATACATATATCTAATAAGTATATTGAAAATATTTCTTCATTATAAACATAAAACTTAAGAAATGATTAAAAAGTATAATTTCACTTTAATTGGTTGTTATTCTTATTAATTGAAACTCTAATGAGTTAATATTATGTTAATGAACATGCTAATTCAAAACTTAATTGTGAATATTGAACAATTCTTGATTCATCGTGTTAATCGTTAACTGGAAAAACCTAAAAATTTTGCTATTAAGGATTATAGTATTAAAATTATGGAAAATGTTATATTTTGATTTATTTATAAATATAGAGTGATCAGAAATGTTACATGAATTTTTGACTATTTTCTAAGGGAACTTCCGGATTCAGAACTCAAAAAGGGTATTTTATGGCTTTCACCGAACACATTTGCACAACTCGGTCCCACCAATCTTTGAAGCTTGGTCCGCAAACTTGTATTTTGTGGTCCCGATAGATTTTTAAGTATTTAACGCAAGTAATTTGTAACAGCCGTAGTTCTACCCGTGAGTGTTATTCCCTTCTTTACAATTCTGTTTTACCCTTTTATGCAATAAAGTACGGACCGAGATAGTGTCAAATATATAATTTAAAAATTTTAAATCATAAAATTATAAAATCCGGAGTTGGAGTATATTTTATGGTGCCGATAGATTTTTAAGTATTTAACGCAGTAATTTGTAACAAGCAGTAGTTCTACCCTTGAGTGTTATT
>JARJEB010028795.1:0-12464 GCA_030264535.1 Liometoxenus newtonarum
CTTGTGATCGGAAAGTGGAAATTGCCCAGAAGTATGGTGATATCAAAACCTAATCAATCTTATTTCCACTTTCTGATCAAAATTACTTTTATGGTCGACGAGTTCTACGAAATCGTATTGAATATGGCCAGAAAGTTATGCGGTGCGAACCCGTACCGATTTATTTTAATTTCGATGACATTTAAAGTCAATTTCAATATTGAAGTGTATATTGTCAATTCATAGTGTCAGCGTGATGGGACCAGCATTGTTCATTTCTATACTTATGCTGGTGATTGTTATGGGATTGTTGAAATGGTAGCACATATCTTCCAAACCATTAGCTCTAGAAGAAATGTTAATGGCAAATCTTGCACGAAATTGAAAACTAATTCGGAGATTATATAGATACTTTTATGCTACAATCAATATTTAGCGAATTTGACGTTTTGGCCTACGAGTAAAGGTGTCTTCTTTACCAGCCAATTTTGTTTATTTTTGCTCCAGATTCAATCGGGAGGAATACCTGCACAGATACCAAATTTCAGTCCGATAGAATGCTTGGTTTGCCCGCAATTTTGTTTACACCCACACACACACACAGCCAGACACACACACACACACACACACGCACACATCAGACCAAAAAGCCTATTTTTGACCTGGGGTCAACGGATCTCCACGAATCAGGGAAAAATAAGACTTTCATTTTTTTCATGATCACCTTACTTTCTTATGCCTACATACCTTCTGTATGTGGCCTTAAAGTAAAAAATCGCGTTGATCAGACCTATGTGGACGGTTGCGAATCAAGTCAAACTGCTTGGCTTTGTCCTGTAATTCGCCTAAACTTCGTGATCCGACAAACATAGCAGCTATATTATCTGGAAAGTGACAAGAAATCAGATACACAAGATAAGCTTCACCGTAAGTAGATTGAGTATGTTCCAGCCAGACGAATACCTTCCCTTATGCAGTCGTGCACGAACTTCATGCTGTTTAGAAACCAAACCAAAAATGATACAAAATAAGGCTTCGTAGTTCGTCAAAGAGATACACGATTCGATGTGAGCTAAAAACCAAATCAGTGCATCGCCCCTACACAGATTGTCACCACAAAGTTGGAAAAATTCAAAAGAGAAGTTCAACATTAAGAAAACACTGAACAATTCTTTTAGAACCATAATGGGATGCAGAGGAACCCCATTAAAGAAAGGCAAAACCTTTAAGGCTTCGGAAAAAGGCGTCATAGAAGAGGTTATAGCAGTATCTGTACGATACCCTCCATTGGCATTTAAATCTGAACGCGACTGAGCATGGTTAGGCATTACAAAACTATCATCTACATTATATACATCACCGTTCGTTTCTGATTGATATCCCACGCTGCCTAAACATCTGGATTTCGATTTTAATGTCCCACGTTATCCATGGAGCGACGTTCAAATGCGTAGACGGCCGTCTTGGGCTAAGGGCCTGTGCACAAAGTTGATGGTATATTAGTCGCCAATCCGTATCCATAAGACGGCTCAGCGCAGTGTCTACGCACATTTCCTTCCGTGATCGGCGCCGGCATTGCATTCTGTACATAGCTGCTGCTACGACCAGTGTATGCGTTTGTGTAACCTCGGTAGTCGTGTTGTTTACTCGACTGGTTTTTTTTGTCTCGGTGTGTACCATTCCAATGGCGCGCATGGCGGCGTTCCGATGGGATGCGAATCGAACCGCGGGTAACCGATCTCTTCAGCGTGACGTGATAACGTCCGATTAAACATGTCTTCCAGGCGTTCCGTTTAATCTTTCCTCGGATACGTCGAACGTGTTCCCGAGTCACCAGCATACATATCAGCAGCTGCTCCTTTCTCCGTAATAGCGGCATCAGCTGTTATGGCCGTCATCGCCGGACCAGCGTCCAGTGGACCAGAAACCGTGGTTTCCGCAATTTCCCCGTCATTCGATGGCAGTGTCAACAACGGGTCTTGATTTACAACGTCCCTCTCAAGGTTGGATATCCCGTGGCTGGCTATCGATTGATCTGCGGTTTTTCTGCGGGTCATCGTACCTTTGGGTAGCGTATGTCCTACCACCATTTGTACGTCGGCGAATTACGACGAAAGAAGGCCCCACGTTGGGCGCAAAAATGTACCGAAGCACCGGGATTAAGGTGAACAAAGGCGGGGTTAGTAACGAGACCTTCTTTTATTTAAACGGTGTTTTCTCTCATTCGCCACTTCTTGGTATTTATTCTTCACAATTACAGCCCTCCCGTGCGGGGTTGCTAGTCCCCCATCGGGCGCCTCCCCAGGTGGCGGATAGGGTAATGCCTCCTAGATATAAGAAGTACCGGGGAAATTAAATACCGCGGCGGACCAAAACTAGCACAAGCATCATAGCGTCTGTCTCAGATTGAGCGGCTACAAGCGAACCTAGACCGCGTCTGAACCCAAAATGGGCGACGGTCAACAGCGTCTGTACCCAGAGTGGGCGGCTGAAACCAAAACTCGCCAACCCATCTGGCAAGCGTGGCGTTTAAATGCCGTATACGGTATACCTTTTAGCATGACATATGTTGAACTCTCTAACACTTATACCCCAGGCAAGTAGAACTAGTAGCTCAGAATCTTGCACTGATAGATCTTGCACCGATAGATCAGGCAGCCACATGGATTCTGCGGGAGGCACAAGCTCAGTAAATAAAAATAATCACCATCAACGACGAACACCAAAAAGAAAAGGGAAACTTTATATTGCAACGTACAACATCCGAACGTTAAGACTCGAAGAACATATAGAAAGGCTCGATCAAGAACTGCAGCATATCAAATGGGACGTCTTTGGCTTAAGCGAAACTAGATTAAAAGGAGAACTAAGCACAGCGTTAAAGTCTGGACACCTACTTTACCAGAACAACTCAGAAACAAACTACCACGTATGGGGGGTTGCTCTGATGATAAACAAACGTCTGAAGAATCGAGTTACAAAAATGAAATCAATATCTACCCGAGTCATATACATCAAGATCCAAATTAACAACAGATATAGCCTACAAGTAATCCAGGTATATGCCTTGACCAGCACATCCAAGGATGAAGAAGCGGACCAGTTATATGAGGACATATCAGCAGCAAAAAATAACAAGAAAACCAAATTCGTCATAATTATTGGAGACTTCAACTCCAAAATTGGGCAATACGTAGACGAGAATATCCCGAACATTGGAAAATTTGGACTGGGCCGAAGGCACAGCAGAGGAGAAATGTTAGCCAACTATTACAGAAGTGAGAACCTTTTCTGTATGAACACTTTTTTCCAGATACCTCCACATAGACGATGGACATGGGGAAGTCCAAACGGTAACACCAAAAACGAAATTGACTATATCTTAACCAACAGAAAGAATATATGCCATGATGTAACCATTCTCAACCGATTCGATACTAACAGCGATCACCGTATAGTCCGAGCAGCCATACAAATCAACGCAAGATTCGAGAAACAAACTGATCTACCCTCAAAAATACCTAACGGTAGAAGTACTGAACAACAACAGAGACGCATTCCAAAGCACTCTAAACTCCAAACTAGGGAAACCCACAGCACTAATAAACCTAGGAATTGATGAACTCTCTGAGCACATAGGGAAGAGCATTCAAGTTGCAAAGATGAAAATATGCTCAAAGAAACAAGAAAGCTCGAGGGAAATTAGCGCACAAACAAGAGATTAGGCCTCTTGTTTGAAGAGGAATGAATCGGGAAGCACAAGAATATAGGGAAATCAATAAAAGTATAAATAAAAACAACCGTAAACTAAGCTGGTTAGGAATACAATCGAAGATAACAGAAACATGAGGGTTCTTAAATCCAAACTATCGAACGGAAGGCCGAAACTTACTAAAATCAAGAACAAAGAGGGCCTTATTGTCAGCAATCTTAAAGAGATAGCAGATGCTATCCAGGACTTTTATAAAAACCTATATACCTCTACATCTCAGGGTAACCAATATGATAGATCTAATATTCAAAATGTAGGATCGTAGGAAATTCCCGAGAGACTCAGAAGAAATCATGACAGCCCTAAAACAGATGAAAAATAGGAAAAGTCCAGGCGAAGATCAAAAGATCAAATTACCATTGAAATGATCAAAATGGGGGGAGAAGACGTCCTACAAAGCGTACGAACAATACTGAATAAATGGAAGGAAAGGAATGGAAGGAAAAATTCCAAACAAATGGCAAAATGCAGAAATCATATTGCTATACAAAAAAGGAGACAGAAACAACATCGAAAACTATCGTCCTATAAGCTTGATATCGCACTTGTATAAGCTGCCAACAAAGATTTTAACTAACCTGCTAACATACAAAATGAACTCGTACCAACCATGCGAACAAGCCGGATTTCGCAAAGGATTCGGTACCACAGACCACCTGCAAACACTTCGCACTCTCATCGAAAAAAGTACAGAGTACAACATAACAACTCATATGGCATTTGTAGACTACCACAAAGCATTCGACTGTATCGAAACCTGGGCAATACTAAAATCCCTCGATAATGCGAGAATCAACTCCAGATATTCGAACCTAATCAAGCAGATTTACGAAAACCGGACCATCCAGGTGAAAATTGATAAAGATACAAAAACAGAGTATATTCCAATCAAAAGAGGAGTGCGACAAGGAGATCCAATTTCGCCGAAACTATTCACACTCGCTTTAGAGGACGTCTTCAAAAACATAAACTGGAACGAGAAGGGAATAAACATCGATGGAGTATACATCAATCATCTGCGATTCGCAGACGATATTATAGTCATCAGCAGTACTGCAGAAGACCTCACCAACATGATGCGAGAACTTCATAAAGAATCATCGAAAGTCGGACTTGAAATGAACCTAACAAAAACAAAGATTATGAGCCCAGAGATATCGACATAACTATTAATAACCAACAAATCGAAAATGTATCCCACTATATTTACCTGGGCCATAATATTCAATTGAGTAAAGCAAACCAAACTTCAGAGGTATCAAGAAGAATAAGTCACACCTGGGCTGCCTTTGGAAAATTAAGCTACATTCTCAAATCCAAGGAGTTCCCGATAAACCTCCGGAGCAAAGTATTCGAATCGTGTGTACTGCCGGTTCTTACCTATGGCCTTGATTCAATGGCGTGGACTCGGAAAACATCTAATAGACTATAAACTACACAGAGATCGATGGAGAGGGCTATGCTCAGTATTACCCTCAGAGACGAAGTTCGAAACGAAGAGGTCCGGAAAAGAACTGGCATCACGGAAGTTCTAGTTAGAGTCGCGTAACATAAGTGGAGATGGGCTGGTCACATTGCGAGGCAAGACCCGAACAGTTGGACGAAGAGAATCTCAACCTGGCGCCCAAGAGAGACCAAACGGAGCGTGGGCAAGACGTGGAAATCCTTGGAAGAGGCCTACATCCAGGAGTGGATAAGTGCAGGCCGAGAAGAAGAAGAAGAAGAAGAATTACAGCCTTCAGTTATCAGCTACTCAAACAATGTTCTTGTCACACAGATGCGATCAACTACCAAACCACACTCGCTACGACACTTGGTGCAACTACGTGTTGTGTTGTTATACGAAGTAAACAGCTACCCAATACTGATACAAGCACGTCCTACACTGAGTTTACGTACAAGTGTGGCTCCCAAATACACAACAAAGAACAAACACGTCTACTCGGTGCAACGAACAAAATGGACGAGAGCGCAATTGTGCGAATTGCACAATATCAGTACAAGGAAAGACAACTAGGAGATATGAAGAATGAACGAGACAAAATACACTGGACTAAAGTTCGACTAAAGTTCGAAGTAAGGAAGGTGTATGACAAGTTGCCTACAGTTAACGCCTGTTTCGGTTCAACCTTAAAAGGTTTATCACATGAAAGTATACGGTGTACTTGATAAACCCACTGGTAAACAAGTAAACTCATATAGTTGAGCAATGTATTTTTGACTAGTGTATGTGCGAAGGTTAGGTATAATTGTGTTTGTGAGGCGAAGAACTGATATAAACTTGATTTTTATTCAGTTTTAAGACTGCTTATTCCTTCGGTTCGTATGTAATATAAAATTAACCATTTTAAGAGACATATGTTAATGTCATATACGATTCTGAGCTTAATTATTTCCACCGGCGAGAAATCGAACCCCACTTCGGCTTGTCGGGCCTAACTCTGTCCACTGAGCTACGATGGAGATATCGACACCCCCGATGAGATCGGTTCTCTGGTGGAAATTTTTCTAAGTCAGCATCTTATATGAAATTAACATATGCCTCTTAAAATTGTTAATTTGATATTACATACGAACCGAAGGAACAAGCACTCTTAAAACTGAATAAAAATTTCACAAACACAATCATATAGTTGATTTTCGAATATAAATTTTAAAAATGTTCTATGCGGAGGGCATATCAGAACATAAATAACGCATCCTTCAAATCAATCTTGGCTATAATCATACCAGCCTTCATCAGTTCCAAGGCGGTTGTAGTATCTTCCAACTTTAAGTGGAAGGACTCTACAAATGTGTCTACGCAGTTTAAGTAAAATATAACGATTACTAACGACTGGTTTGAGGAGAAAAGAACCCCGAAATAAATTCTCCTGTCTCAGAATTAGATTTTTCAATTACCCCGTTGATAAAATGGTTGGTTTTTGGTTCTTTTATGGGAATTTTCTCCGTAGAAAAGGCCTTAATATTGGAACATGGGTCTACATTACTTTACATGAAAACGGAATTTTATAACCGACGATCCATGAAAGGATTAAAGGATCTGACGTTATTTTCCTCCATTCATTAGAGAAAAACGAAGGCGGCCAGCGCTTTTGCTACCATACCTCTCTTCCGGTATGGTGGACGGCTCCTGCTACTGAAGGATTGAGAGCCTTAGTGATTGGCCGGAGTTGCAGAATACTTCTTTAAATTTGCCTGGTTCGTATGCACTCTGTCTTTTTTTGAGGTGGGTCCTTGAAGTTTAACTTGTTAAGAACGCTAGCCTTTGGTTTCACAGCTGGAGCTTTCAATTCCGAAGCTGAACGTTGCAATCCCTTTAAATCTTTCATTCGTTCTCCCAAATTTCTCCAAAAAGTAACGAATTAACTGGCGAATTCTTCAAAAGATCTTTAAAATATTTGTTAATTTTTGCAGCTGCTAATTCAGAGGCTCTAAAGTGTAGATCTGAGGTTAATTTGTCGGCATCAGGTAAGCAGGAAATTATTTCTTGGCCCTTAGGCCTATTCTTCCAATAATTTGTAAAGGCTTTCCCAATAGACGATAGCGCCACAGCCATTTGAATCTGATTTTCAGACCATTCAAAGCTCTCCTAAGAGCTTTTTTTATTGTGGGTTGGGGAAAACTCTGAGTGTACAGCTCTCATGCAATAAAAACCCTCTTTCCAATTGCCATTCTTGTGTCACCGCCGCGGAACTGCGTTAGCATAGCAACTTTTTGGAAAACGCCCGGTCGCCCGTAGGGGTGCCTTATTTGTACGTGCTGGTCTTCACTGATCTTGTGGTGCTTTCTCTCAACTCCCTCTCTTTTTCTGTCTTCGCTCTGACCACCAGTGGACTAAAGTCTGCGATGGCATCCCAGTGGTCTTTCCCTTCCAGCATTTCATCCTTCATACATTCGGATGAGAGTACACATCTGATGTGTTCCTCAATTGCTCCCGTTTGGGTTTGAATTTTTTGTATTGTGTTCTGCCAAGACGTTCGGGCCACAGTGTTGACATTTGCCGGACGTCCTTTTGCCTATCCTCGTAAATAGTCTCCGAAACATCCCTGTGAACGCCTGAATGAGTTCATGGTCGATAGTCCCATAATTCCTACTCAACCATTTCCTAATTAGGTGTATCAGTGTGTATCTCCACCGTCCTTTCAGGCGCACCTCCCATCATTGTTGCCACAGTGTTATCGTCGTCTCCCATTCCGTTGTTTTGGATGAGACTCAGGCTTCCTTACGTAAATTCACTGAACGGGTCCTCTTATCTACGAGCAGTTCGATAGGGGTTCTATCCGCCAGGATTATGGCTGCTTCGAGAGACAGCGTTATGTATCCGCATACGATTCTCAACGCGCCTCTGGGCTGAACCTTTTACAGGATTTCAACGGTCCTTTTGATTTTAAGGGCCTTGCCCCACGCCGGATGCATAAATAATGGAAGTCTTCACCACCTTTTTGAGGAGTCTGAGTTTTGATGCCGCTGCGCTGTTGACATTTGCCAAGATTCTGCGCAGCTTGGATGCTGCTGCTTCCACGGCTTCTGCCCTGGCTCTGACGTGGCGCGCTAAGCTCAAGCTTTAGTCGAGGATGACGCCCAGATAGTTCAATTCAGCCAATTCGGAATTCTAGAATAGCTGTCTTCCTTTTGCCCCTGAAGACTATGGCTTCGGTCTTGCATGGCGCCAGGGATAGCCCGTTCAGTTCCATCAACTCTTCGATGATCTCGGTCGAATGTCATACCATGGGCTCAAGGTCTTCGACCCTTTTCTCTGTCGCCAGCAGGTTGAGGTCGTCTGCAAAACCAACCAATTCCGTCCCGTTTGGGAGTGGTTTCTACAGCACCCCGTAATACATAATGTTCCACGGAATGGGTCCGATGATTTTCCCCTGCGAGACTCCGTATTCAAAGAGTCACTGCTCTCTCTTCGAAAAACGAGAAAATCATCGCCCGGAGGTATTTGGAATGCCTTTATTTTCTAGAGCCCGTTCTAGTCTAGAGTCTTCTTCGATTTTTCCCTCCCGACATGACGCTTTCCGCAGAAGTCAGCATCTTTTTGATGGCATCCACAGTTGACCTTCCTTTCCGGAAAGCGTATTGCTGTGTGGCCAGATTTCTATTACTTTCCAGGTGTTCGGTGATTCCGTTTAGGAGAAGCCTCTGTAGTAGCTTTCCGACTCCTTTTAATAGGCAGATCGGGTGGTAGTCCTTAGCTTCCGTACCCTTTTTCCCTAATGTTTGGACAAACACCAGTCGAGCCGGTTTCGATTTGTGATGGTTTCATTGGGAATCCCGTCCGGTCCCGGGGCTTTCCTATTTTGGATCGCTGTTATTGCGACTGTCAGGTATTATTCTGAAATTTGGGACGTTAGGTCCCCTTGGAACTCCACCCGTAAGCGTTGTTTGTGCGGATGAGCCGTGGGGAACAATATTCTTAAGACTTCCGGCACCATCTCGTTTGGAAGACGGTTTCTACCTCAGCTGCCAGCTTAGCCTACGGCTTCTCACATCCCTTCCTGATTTCCACCTTGAAGTTTTTCCTAGCGGCATAGACTTATTCTTCCTTCAGCTTCTCCCAATTTTTGTGGTCGGAGGCGCAGCCGACGTGGGTCCGTAGGCGGCATCGCAAACCCCATCTAGGGCCCTCTGGAATTTTTGACAGCTATTTCTGGGTCCCCACCTAACGGTAGATCGATGAATCGATATACTTGTTTGCAGCTTCAACTTCGAGGGACGCACCCACCATTTAGCGCTTGCGGTCTCCGTCCATTTCTTCCGAATGCCTCCCCTGCGGACAACAAAGCTAATGTACCCGTGGTCGCTTAGACTGTTCTGAGGCTAGCTGCACTGTTGGCGAGTGTGACATCTATGGGGGAGACAAATCTGCCCTTTTGAAACGCCGGAATAGGACGGTCATTTATAACTATCAGATCCCTTGTCACCACCAGGACCAACAGTATTTCTCCTCGCTTGTCCGTTTTGGCCGAGCCCCAGTAGGTGGCTCTTTTGTTAAAGTCTCCGGTAGCACTAACGGGCCTTGTTTCGTTGATGAGAGTTAGGCTGGCTTCTCTAAACAAATTCTGTAGGTGTCCATATCTCAATTTGGCAATATGTGGCAGCTGAACTAGTTCACCCCGATTTGTACGCTTACAAATACTTTCTCCGTCAGGACATTCGCGAATTTTGTTTGTGTGTTTAATGATTCGAGGGTTTCCTTGTGCCAAGTAACGATTCCAAGGTCGGCAGTCATTTCATGGGCAGTTTGTGCCAGGAACCGCTGGGCGGTTCAGAAGTCCATGTGGCCTTAGCAGTTTTTTTTGCATTACCCTTGCACTTCCCTGGAGGATGCAATCCCTCGTATTTTTGAATCTGCCGTCTCTTTGGGAATGTAAGACTTCCCTGTATGGGGTTGCTGTTCTTAGGACTTGGTCGCAATGCGGGCAGCATTTTGCTTTTGTACAGTCTCTGGCCAAGTGGCAAGTCGTGGCAAGTCGTTGATCATTTTACGCAATCCTGGCTTCTGTCTGTACCTTGGCAGTCCGCCGCCTTGTGCCCGAGAGCCCAACATTTGTAGCAGGACAGCATATTCACCGTCTGTCTGATTTTACAGGCTACGATATGCTGTTTTTGTCGTAGCTTTTGATTGTCGCAAATACCCGTTTCTAATCCCGGGATATACGAAGGTTATCTCGATGTCGTCCTCCTGCTCTTCACTTGTCTCTTCGATTGTTTCTTTTATTGTAGCAATAATTTTCTACTTGCATGTTATCAATCCCAATCTACTAATTGTTTTCCCTGTTGTGATAGCCTTGATGTCCGCTTTTTACAGAATTTTTGCTATTGCTCTTTGAAAGTTGCTCATCGCCTTCTGTGCTAACTAGGCGCTCTCCTCTACTCTCTATGATGCATTTTATTGTAGACCGACAAGCTTCCCTGGCAACGTTCTCTTTTACTTATTTCAGGATTTGTCTTTACGAGGGGTCTTGAATGAACCGCGTTCTGTGTTCTTGATCGGTCAATCCTTTGTGCACGTGACGCGTAGATTTTGTCACCGTAGTGTGTCAGTTCGTCTTTTGAGACGCAAATCTCTACCTGTTCTTCTGTTACCGCGATCACGGCCTCAGCCCTCTTCTTAAATGTTTCTATGTCCTGTGGATCAGGTCTCGGGATGATTAATTTATTACTCTCAACTAGCATCATCTTTTTTTTACCGTTTATTTTACAAAGGCTAATTCCTCCTCTTCTTTCGATGCAAAAATTGTCGGTTTGCCCCCCAGAATCGGAAGGGCAGCATATGCGTGGGATGGGATTCCCGGTCGCTGACTGAACCCACCTGAGGAATTTGATTTTTACTCGACATTGAGTTGCTACTGCCTTTTATACCTAAGGTCAGGCTTTTAGGAGTGTTACGCACCCTGCAATCCTGTTGGTCCCAGGGAGCTATTTTATTTCACTCCTACCCTCCGACCCAGCTGGCTGCCGGGCCAGCGCACAATTTTTGTTTGGTTGGTGTTATTCAACCAAATCATGAATGTTTCAACAGAATAAGTTTAAGTTAAAATTAAGGTCCAGCTACCCCTATATGGGCCTGAATTGCATCGCCAACTACCCGCGCAGGGGAAGTTCAAGGCCGTACACATCTAGAAATTCAGGGTCTAAAACGCCATCTTCCAGCTGACCTGTTCCAGTAATTCTTCCTATGTTGGCTTGTCCTCATTCAAACTGTCCTCTGGATCAACGGGAATCGACCTAGAATTGAAGTATTCTTCCCCCAAATGCCTACAAAGGCATGATACGCATGTGGATACATTCAACGATAAACCCGCCTTCGAACAAACGCTTGCTCATAGAATCGTCATTATTAGTGCTATAACAGACTATTATCTGCAGGCCACCCCAAACACAAGAATAAGAAGTAATATGCTTGTTGATAGTTATCACAGAACTGTTGTCCGTAAGGCGTTTTGTGTTTTTGGTAAGTGTATTTATAGTTATCAAACCAAACTCCTATCCGAATCCAACACCACCACCAAGCGGATGCTTCATTTTTCAAGCCGCATTAACATACATGCACTCGTCCTTATGCAGTCCTTATGATGACGACTGTGGCCTGCTGAGCACATTATCAAATTACTATTTGACATTCCAATGAAGGTATACCATTACTTCTTTACGCCGATCCTGTTCTCTTCGTTACATAACCTCAAAAAGAGAGTGCACACCACAGGGCCTCGAATTTTCGGTTAAGCCTTGAATTTTGGAATTGGTTTCAGCTATGATAACTTACCTCTACGTCTACACCAATGTTTCCCAAACTTTTTTAGTTCACAGCCCCCCTTTTCAAGATAATTTTATTCAACCCCCCCCCCCCGGAAGTTGACCTCACCTACTGATAAAATTATGTAACTGCGTGTGTGAAATTTTTTAATTTTTACCTGGTTTTAAAATAGAAGTTGCAAAATTTTGCTTTGGAAATCTATTTTTAAAATTCAGTATATTGAATTTTTGATTACAAAACCTGCCACATCTGTAATAATATGCATCAATTCGAAGGATGAGCTTGATGCTGTTCTACCAATCTGTCAATATTTGGTTCCATTTTGTTCAATAATAGTATATTATTCAATGAGCCCATAATGCAGGCTATTATACGCGAGGGCAAGTTTACGTAACGAGGCGGAGCCGAGTGTAGTAAAGCCCGAGCGTATTAATAAATTGCCTGCAT
>JARJEB010028799.1:0-20068 GCA_030264535.1 Liometoxenus newtonarum
TCCATAACTCACGGTAGTGAGTTATGAAAATCCATAACTTACGGTAGTGAGTTATAGGTACTATTAATCACTGAAAAAATGCTAATAATGACCATATAACTAAATAGGTGTAGAAAAAAACTATTTAATTATTGGAAAAATAATTCAAGTTTTTTATATTTATTTGAAGGCTGCATGGAGAAGTTTGAACACAAAAAAAGGATTTTTTAAATTATTTATTAAACGAAGAAAGAATGTTGTAAAAAAGTCAACAGAGGAAAACAAAGAATAAATAATGGGAAACGAGACTGAAAATAAAATCCAAGTAAAGTCGAGTGTCAATACAAATATATGCGTTTTGTGAGTTGTGTGCATTTTGGATTATTCCGTTTTGTTTATTCCCATCCATATATTTGTTGATTCAATGTCAATTTCGAAAAGGAAAACAAACAGCTTGTCGAAACGTACCGTACGTACACATCAAATGGACGTTTTAAGGACCGGAAAATTTACTCAAACTTTTCTTTGTTTGATATTTTTTTTTTAATTTTTTGAGTAAGGCGTCAAGTTACGGTTAACACCACGAGAAAATCAAGCAATCATGTAATTTTTTTTAAAAATTTTAACAACTAGTATTATTTTATTGTGCAAAACAAAATGCCAAAGCAAAGTCAAGATAAAAAAAATCAACAATTGAAAAGAGGTATTTGATGAAGAAAGGCTATAGAAGAAGTGACTAGCGACAAGTGACAAGAAGTATTATGCAATATCTTACAAATTGTCTTTAAGCGTCAAAACCATTATAATGATGGATAGGGGTGGGCTGGATTGTGTAAATGGTAAAGAAATAAAGAATATTTAAAGATTTGCCTAGTCCAAGACACTTTAATGCATGGTGGCGCTCAAATACTCAATTTTAGCCTTTTAGGGTCTCTAGTATACTTACTTAGTCCTTTTTACTAAATACTTTAAGTATGCTTGGTTAGTTCATACGACCATACTTAAAAACTGAAAAGACATTAGATATTTGTGGTGGAGGCGTATAGTTGCAAACTTTGCTAATCTGAAACTATTCATAACATAATACTTCGTAATGGTAGTTGAGGATAATCCCCTTATTCCGCTGATAATCGTTGTCAACTCGATGCTCGTTTACCTTCTTGGATAAGTTTTTATTTAATATTCAGTATTTAGCCAGCCAACAAGAGATAAACTTTTTGAGCATTTTTAGTGCATTCGCAGAATGTTTTTCTGAAGATTAGTAAGAGAAAAGGTGTAAAACCAAAACTGGGCAGCCAAAAATATCAGTCAACACCAGAAGTGGCACAGTCCAAGTCGAGACTGCACCTACACGTTCCGACTTGGCTGCACAAACTATGCCTACACGGTTTTGACTTTAGTTAAACCGTTGACTGAATAATAGAAGAAGACTGGCAAGTTTATGCGGAAGTAAGTGCACTGCAGCGCCGACTAGTAGCAAAAATCATGCCGGCAAAAGGGCCGCGGGACGCGGTCGGTATTGAAACTTTTAGTTTACTGGTACTTGCCAGTCTTCTTCTATTATTCACTCAACGGTTAAACCTAGAGTGTGTGTAAGTCCTCTTAAAGTTTGAATTATTTCCTAATTTTGTAATCTATAATTTTCTTCTATAGCTGTAGAGGGTAGATGATGTGCAAATGTCAAAAAAAATTAGTTTTTCCTTCTACTGAGGATTAATACCTACACAATACACAAAATATAATGACATAACAACGGAAACAAAATTATGAAATTAGAAGATGTTTTAATATAGTCATGACTCTCTTTTATGTTTATAGGATATTAATTAAATGAATTTTTTGAAGGATGATTTGATATTTAATCAAAAATCGATTCCCACTGTGTTTTACAGCTAAATATAAATTCAAACAGTTATGTAGAGCAAGAGCAGTTAAAAGAACATGAAAAACATCTGTTTCTCTGTCCATAGCATGCACATTTCATCATTGTGAGAACGTTGCGTCGTTGTTGAACTCTCAAACGAAAATTATGATTAATTAATATCGGTATCACATATTTCATAATATTGTTCTTCTCTTGGCTCTATAGATACATTTACTACTGGTACTTCTTCTTTGTCTTCTTTTAGTTTATATTCTTCTTCTTTTCCTTTATTGTTTCATGTTTGATGCTTCAGGTTCAAGTGTTCACGTGAGTGGTTCCTCGTTGCTTCAATTATTGTGATTGGAATGGATACTTTATTTAACATCCTTTCTCATTGTTCTTGCTTTACTTTGGTCATATTTTCCATGCGTGATTGCGTGAACCAGGACGAAGAGTCTTCCCCGTTTGGTTCGATTCACACTATAGAGTCAGATAACCTGTTAATCAACAGATAAAGAAGAAAATAATATATCGTCTCAATAAATAAACCAAAAATATTTGTATATACGCAATGAAAAAATGATGGAGAAGATTTTAGAAAAAAATAAAAGAAGAAGAGCAGAGCCAACGAGGCAGGAAAAACTTAGACCAGCCCCGAAAATATTAATCAAAGTCAGAACATGAGAGGATATCATATAAATAAGCCATAAAAACATATAGCTTAAGTATTGCACGAGGACGAGAAAACAATTTGTTCAACAAGAAGATTATCAGATACTGGGTGTTATTTTGGTGTGTTGTTTTGATGCAGATATGCGCGTGTGGTCTTTACTCTACTCTTCGGTCTTCATTCCTCAGTCCTCATTGTTCCCGATGCTGTTCATCTTCTTGTTTCAATGAAGAAGAAGAAGAAGAAGAACAGTTGCATCTTCGTCCGGGTATTGTATACTTACAAAAAAAAGCCTCTTCTTTGCTTTGCCTTTGCTTCTAATACTTTTCAATAACATTGTAAAAATACTTACCTATATATGTTTTTCTTTTCTTTATAACTATTGATCAATTGTGTTTACGAACAAGGAAGAAGACATACCTAAATGCCAAACGCTTTGATGTGGTGTAGTTCCTGGGTATAATCATACAAGGGTCACACCCACACAAAAGTTGAATGGAAAATATCTGAAAATGTGCACCTATATAGGTAGTTTAGATATACATGCTGCGAATTTAAGTTTTTCAACAACAACAACAACAATAAAAAATATCAAAAGCCGCCAAGTATCGAACAAATTGTCGATTTGTGATCAATGTATTAACATGAATGTTTACGGCATTTTGTATACTCACGCTGGTAACACTGACAACCACCCTCTGCGATTCGATTTGTCTCTTTTTGCTAGGTGACTGCTGGATGGCAATGTGTTTCTATTTGTGTGTTTTTTTATTATTATTTTTGAAAGTCGCGTCGTGTGAGCCAAAGTGTTTGTAGTGTGCGCACCGAAAGCGCAGGCACGCTTTGTAGGTATATTATGGAGGACCGGTGCATCCGAAAACTAACCTCAAAAACTACACAACTTGACAGAAAAATCATAAAACTATGAAATACACTATACTTTTCGAACAAGAATTATAGAGAGAGCATTAACTGATGTACTGAGAAAATAGTGCGTAGTTAATAATTAAGATGGCGCTTTAAAATACACGATTTCTACAATTTTAAAGAAATCTATATACCTACTAATTTTTACTTTTCAAAGCAGCTACAAAGCTAGATCAATTTGTTGGAACTAGACAGTTATGAAAGTAATGTATGGTTATTATTTTTGAAAGTCGCGTCGTGTGAGACAAATTTTATGTTGAGCATCGAAAGCGCAGGCACACTTTTACCTATGTAACGGTGCATCCGAAAACTAACTTCAAAAATTACACAACTTGCAGAAAAATGACAAAACTAGGAAATACGCTACTCTACGAACATTTCAAGAATCGGGAATTCGAGAGACCATTCACTGATGATGTAAGTACTGAGAAAATAGTGCGTATTTCATAATTAAGATGGCGCTTAAAAATACCCGATTTCTACAATTTTACAGAAATTACAGAAATCTATATATTTTAACTTTTTAAAACATCTACCAAGTTAGATAAACTTTGTTGGAACTTGACTTTTATGAAAGTAAGATTATCAGTTTTGAAAGACGCGTCGTGTGAGTGATCCAAAGTGTTTCTTGAGTACCGAAAGCGCAGATACGCTTTGTAGGTTACGGTGGTCCGGTATATCCGAAAACTAACCTCAATATTTGCACAACTTGGCAGAAAAATTATAAAACTATGAAATACACTATTCTTCAAAGATTCCAAGAACCAAGAATTCGAGAGAGCATTCATTCCCGGATGTACTGAGAAAATAGTGCGTATTTCATAATTAAGATGGCGCTTGAAAAAGCACGATTTCTATAATTTTACAGAAATTACAGAAATCTGTATATTTTAACTTTTTAAAACATCTACCAAGCTAGATAAATTTGTAGAAACTTGAAATTTATAAAAGTAATGGATGGTTGGGTATCATCGTGAGTTCGGTACCTAGGTATATCCTCGACGAAAGATCCAACAGACCAAAACGTATGGTCATCATATAAGAAGAGCCAAAACGGATTCCTAATTCGACACGCCGATCTGTGTGGCGACCACAGACTATGAGGACTCTATTATCATTTCATTATTTTTAAGAAAAGACTCGATAATTATTGCCACTTTTTTCTTTCACAATTCTATCTTTTAATTTTTCACTTTCCATTCCAGTCTTTCTTTTCCATTTTTCTATACTATAGTTCACCAATAGTCCTCTCCATTTTCATATTGTGCTTTGTATTGTGTATAATTTTGATTTATTACAAAAATATCTGCAAAATAAAAATAATAATAGTTTCTATGGAAGAAAAGGGCCTGCCTATCATGAGAGACTAAAAATTCGCACCAAACCAACCCAAGCCAAGCCAACAATTTGTAGTCCTTAGAAATCGTTTAAAAGTCACAAAACTTCCAAATGCTCAATGATTAATGTTTGAAAACGTTTTAATTTCTTTTATTCTTTTCTATTGTGTTTTGCGTATTGTTTTTTAAAAGCTTCTTATGTTTTAAACCCGCAAATAACCATATAATTGATTTGTTACTTTTCTTACCAAAAATATTCACACACAAAGGAACTTAAGCACTTTTTATATTGCGTCAAGAACAAAACGTTTTTGTGCACGTTAAAGGTGTTGAGAAATTATTTATGAAATTCGAGAGCAACCAAAATAATAAGTACCAAAATTTTTAGTGTTGACATGCACGCGTCGGCGCACGTAAACGAAAAATAAAAATCAACTTTACAAATAAATGTTGGTATACTGGACATTTTATGTCCTTGCATCTTAAAATACATGTGTCGACTTGACCACATTGTAAATTAGTTGAAACACTTAGTATTTGGTGTGTAGGTAGGAATGTATTGGTATGGAAAGTGTAACGAATCAATACTTTATTGTTTAAAAAAATAATTAAATTTTCGATGCCCAAATGAAAAAAACAAAATCATATAGAAGAAATGCATCGTGCATGCGTATATAAGTTGGAACCTATCGAAAATAAAAATTAAAAATTTCGGCTGACGGTTGTAACCTCACCGGTATTATGATTATGTTAAATTGTTAAAGAAGTCCTGCGTGTATAACGCGTGTAATATGCGACAATATATAGGTACGTACATGTCCTACAATGGGAAAATACGTGTGTGGCATAAATGTTTTCTTCTGACACGACACAAATACCTTATAGGTACCTTCCTACACTACATGCAACTTCCAGCCCACAGTCATCAGTATCCAAGAGGTAGGCATAAATACGACGGTTAATTCGGCATGGTCCTCAAAAAAAAATTATGACGAAAAACGACGACGGACATCCAAAAATTTATAATGCATAAGCAAGGCATACCTAAGAACTTCTAAAAGTTGAAAGGAAAAAGTACCTTTTACATATCGAATCTTCACAAGTTTAAAGCTTTTTTTTTACTTTTACAATTCCCAAGATATTTTAATGGCATTCAACGATTTCCTCAAACAAAAATCGGAATATTTATTGGTAGGTAATAATTTTATATTTGTTTTAGTTTGAGCAATTTCCTGTACTTATTGTAGAAGCAATAAAATCACCAAAATTCTGGTAAGTTTTATTTATTTTTCATTCATTAAGTTATTGAAGCAAATTTCAATGAAACTTCGTTATTTACTTGTGACCCAACGGGAGCACCTTTTTGCTTCGGATATCTCATCCAAAAGATAGATAACTGAGATAACGAAATGGAAGAACGAAGAAGAAATAAGTAGCAGCAAGAAGGAAAAGTGCCAGTTGTCGTCGAATAAAGCACCAAATGCCCCCATCAAGATATGATAGAAATAAAAGCAAAAGCGCACCAGATTCCAGGCGCTATCTTGTAACTGGTAGTGGCCGGTCGGCTACGGGCTACGGCTACGTTGGGGACGCAATAAATTGAGTAAATACAATAAACAAAACGTTTTATGAGGTCCGAACTCCCAGGGGGTTTCTCTGTTTGCTCCGACGGGCCATACTCGTTTCCTCAGGTGTTGACAAAGGGCATGTTTATGAGCCCTATTTGAGAGCCATTCGTATGCAGATGGGTCTTCTACACTCTACACTACAACTCTATTAACAAATCTACAGGACAACTAATACAAAACCACTCACTGAATGGATGAAGAAAATAAAGGAAATGATCAACTGAAACTTTAAGAATACCTGGTATTCGTAAATAACAATTGATATTGATTTTGGTCAATAAATGTACCTAATCGACAACAATTATCCTTAATTAGTGTAAATGTCGCTTTTATTAACTTGATTTGCTATTTTGAAAGTTCCATTCATGAGAACGAAACAATTTTATTTATTTACGATGATATGGTATTCCAAAAATCTCAAACGAAAACACGAAATACGATTTAAGGTTATATTAATCCAAAACAGGTGATTCAAATGAGTACAAGATGGCTAAATTGTGATGTACCGTAAAATAGATTCAGTTACCTAATTCTGAATTACACCCTGTATAAAATATATGGTTATTGATGGTGAGGTGAGCTTTCGGTAGATTGGTCACGGGTGAAGGAGCGCCACCCAAGCAGTATATTGGAACACCTCGAAAAACTTATATACCGTATTGAAGTAATTGAAGAGTCGAAGACGAGGGAACAAGGTGAAGAATTAAATTGTACCTCCATAGAATTAGTGGAGGGAGAAGTAATAGGTGAAGGTGAAATAAATGGTATAAGTATGTAGAGTGGAAGCGTGAATGGGACCTTTTCGGCGCCGGCCGGGCCGCGTTTGATCCTTTACAACCCTCCCGTAGCTACCACCTCACCACGGATAAATATGTTTAATAAACAACACCAACAACACCCAACGACCTAGGCCCAGCGCCCAGGCATCTTGTAGTGGAAATTATATGCGCAATGACCTTTTAGATCTCACCGTGTAAGCCGCACACAGAAAAATTCTTTAATTTCATTAAAAAATGTAAAGAAGTAGAAACTTATTAACCAAATGGGATACTTAATAGAATTTGGGTGTTTAGTAGTAGATAGAGTTGGAATTGAGTTAAGTGATCCAGGAAGTAATCTCTCACCTTTTTTGTTGGTTTCTATCAGTTTTTCTGTTTGTTTGATATTTTCTAATATTCTTGAATAGTAAAGTGTTTGAAAGACTTTTAAGTATTTGTGTTTCTTCTTCTTCCAGTTCCAGCTTGCAGCTGTTCAGATGATGAGCATGTGCACTTATACTTGATTCTTGTATTATAAATTTTCCGTTGGAGATTACACTAATAGCTTCATATCGGCACATCCTCAAAATCCTATACTTATACAGAATTATAACTGCTGGATACCCTGAACATGAACATTCCACAACTTTAGAACCGAAAACATTTCCAACTATTCGTAAATGACTTAAAGGATTTTTATCGCATATTGGAACATTCACAGCTCCTATCAGCCAAAGGAGTTACACGTTTAATTAGTTTTATCTTTTCAGCTATAATTATAGGCTTTTATAAATATAGAAATATTCATAATTACTCCACGGGATTTTTATTGTTGAATTCCTCAAGTTGTTTATTTTTCATCGATTCATCATCACATTCGAACTTTGTTCAGGCCAAGGTCCGGAGTTATATCCGTACGTGGTATAGGTCACAAACGTTTCAACTTCCTGAGAACTGCAATACGAGATAACAAATTGACCATATTTAAATGTTCCATGTTATCAGGTGACAGGTTTGACCTTTATTTGACCCTCCCATCTTCATCCCGATCAGCTGATTTCAATTAGCTTCGTGACGTAGGACATAGGCATAAGCAAATATCAATTTTACGATCAAATATGGGAATTGGGGGTTAGAATGATTCTAAAGTCATAAGTCTGGTGCCACTTTCATTCAAAATTAATTTTTTATTTTTTTTGATAAAATATTCCTTAATTGCTTGTTTTGTGCTAGCAAAAAGGGTTGAAATAGACATGCGTAGATACAAAAAAGTATAGAAAAGGTCCGGAGTTATGTACTTATGTGGTAGATCACAAACGTTTGACGTTCCTGAGATGCAAATACGAGCTAACAAATTGACCGAATTTAGATGTTCCATGTTAGCAGTGACAGGTTTGACCTTTATTTGAACTTCCCATTTTTATCCCGATCAGCTGATTATAATTAGCTCCGTGACGTAGGACACAGCCATAAGCAAATGTCAATTTTACGATCAAATATGGGATTTTGAGGTTAGAATGATCCTAAAGTCATAAGTCTGCTGCCACTTTCATTCAAAATTAATTTTTTACATATTTTGGCAAAATATTCCTTAATTGTTTGTTTTGGTCTAACGAAAAGTGTTAAAATAGACAAGCGTAGATACAAAAAAGAAGAAGAGCGTTTAATGAAATGAAATAAAGATATTTCGTTGCTTGCCTTTGGAAGTACAAAAAAAACACAACAAAGAAGCGAATATATTATTTTTAGTGGTGCGATGGTATGTGATTGTAATTATGATGGAACAATAGTTAAATGACAGGGTAAAGACTATAATTTGGCGTTTTTTAAAGTGAGGAATATCACACCACAGGGAGCCCGTCGTTGGAACTGCCGGGGGGTCATTATGCCCCTCCTCGGAACTCGGAATGTTCCGCAGCGACCAGCATCGTGTTCTTCTTCTGCACTGCACCACGACCTCAAGCCGACAACCAAACCAAACCGAACCGACAACGTTCCAAGACGCTGGCTGGGTGGCCTCTCACACGAATCCACGATGTCCAGGACGATTTTAAACGGAGCAGCCTAGCCGAACCGGGGCAGGACTACACGTAACCAACAAACCTACCTAGTTATTACGTTTTTGCCATTGAAAAGAAGGACTCAGTGAAGTTGCAAAGTTAAGCAAAATCGAAAAAAAACAACGGTTTTTAAATTAAATTGAAGACTTTTAATGTTTTGCAGATTGCAGCACCATTAGAAACAGCGGCACGTCCTTTTGAACTCGTTTTCTCAGTTTATATATTATACATATAGGTGGAGATACCTACATACGCAAACAACAACAATAACAAGATGTTTATCGTCAAGTTGTTATTACACGCACTGACTCACAAATCGTCTCTAAGTGTCGTCTACTTGAAGCAAAGCAACATAAACCTGTAGCACTTATAAGTAAGTGAAGTAAATTTCATCTCTTTCATCTTTCCTTAATCTTTACCTTTTTATATATACCTACCTAGTTCTTTACAATTAGCCCTAGCCTAGTTATTTCTTCCAGAGTTTCCTAAGTTGTCCAAGTCCAGTTATTTGCTACTTGATACTGCTTGAATTGTTGTTACTCTTTTTCTGCATGTACTTAACTATGTTTATGTAGGCAGATTAGTGGCCTAGACGACTCTACAAAGTATACCTACCTATACTATACTACTACCTATACTTAAACATAGTTTCAAGTATAGCAGCAGTTTATCATCATGAATAAAATACTAAATAAGTACCTACTTAAAACTCAAATGTTTAGGAAACATGTGAAACTCTTAAAAGAATCAAAAGAAGGAGAAGAAAATTAAAATACGTATATCCTATTCGCGCCAGCAAAGCAAAACTGATCTTTTCATCTTTTACAAGTAAATTAATGCGGAGGCAATTTGCAAGGTGAATTTGCTTAAACTTGCACGTTTTCTTGTGCAAAACATATATCCATACACAATGGTTTTGGTTTAGCTCTACGTATAAGCGTTATCGGCAAGAAGATACCTGAAATTTTCAACAAGGATGTTCGACATGATGGTAAGTATAATAAATACCTAAATATACATTACTTTGTGACTTGAATAGAAATAATATTTAACGTTTTGAGCGATTCCCAAATTCTTTAATCGTTTGCATATTATTGCACAATAGACGTTTAATTCCGTCCTTAGAGATAGGTAACGCAATTTTAAGTCGACAAAAGGAAAAAGCAAAAGCTCATTCCAAGAAATTGCTTACCACTCCTAAACTTGTAAAAACTTTTAAATAAATTTACAGATATGATTAGATTGATCCGGTTTTACAAGATCTGATCAATGAACAAGTTTAAAATTGTCCTTCTTATACTTTTTGTTTACCACTATTTGCGGTTATTATAACTTGTAACCAATTCGGGCGTTAAGCGCGTTAAATTTATTAGTCTCTTGTGTATTAAATATTTTTGGATTCTTTTATAAATATAGCTAATCGATTATAATTTGACCACAATTTGTCGAAAAGTCGAAAAATTATGACGAATCGTCTTGCTCGTAGATTTTCCTGATGTTAACATTTTAAATGGTTCTGGTTTTGCACACGTGTTTTCGGAAATGTTGACATCTTAATCTATCCGGTTAAAAGTTAAATCTGAAACTCAAACGCCACTTAGGCAAATGATCGATCGATATTCATTTCTTCTATATATAAATATATATAGGTATTAGGATATGTCACTTCGTCATCACTCCTCTATTTCTAGAAGAACTGCTTCTAAATAAATTTTATTAGAATTGATGTGCTTTTCATTCATACAATGGCCGTAAATCGTTATACGATTAATAAATGTTTAATTAATTATCATTTATTGATGATTAATCGACATTTGTTTATGTTTATATGAACGCGATCAGACTAATAGGTATTAAGAAAGGCATCAATGATTTACAGTGAATAGTGATGATAAAGATAGATATAAAGCGCATAAAAAAGTACAAGAGAGGAGGAGGAAGATATGAAGACGAAAAATTTTAAGTAGCGTGAGAGAAAATAAAGGTTCCCAAGCATATCGATTGATTTCGATCGTGAAATCTTTTGAGCGGCCCGCAACTTACATATAAAGAATTGAAGAACAAAAGAAATTGCGTCTGAGTCTTGGAAAAAGTAAAAATAAACTTCATAAAAAGTTACCAACACTAAGTAATATTTAATTTAATAATTATAACAAACTTGAAAGACAGCACCTTCCGCACCATGCAATTATACCTATATTGACAGGTGAATACATATAAAGCTTTTAACTTTTGAAAATATATATATTAAATAATAAGATCATAATGATATCATGATTATAAATTAAGAAGCTTTATCACATTCATTCATGCCGCGTCTTTATTTATTTATTTATTTTTTCAGTAGAGTTTTGGTATACACATGACATTCCAGAATGCGTGTCTTTAAAAGTGTCATTGAAACAGTGACACGTATATCTACTTAAAAGCATTCGAAAGTACTTGATTTAAAAGTGAAAAGTGCGGAAAGCGTTCGAGTGCAACTTAAGTAACTGCGCGCAACTAAAGACAACTTTAGCAACTTGAGATCTTTTCGTCATCGTCACGAATCATCAGAATGTATCGGAATAGCAAGTCACAATAACTCAACAACATCTGTCGCATAAGCAAAATTACTTCCTATATTGGTATAGCAAGAGACAACTAACTATCAATGTTGACAGAAAGTGGTCTATTTTATAATTCAGATTGATTTTGATTCAAGTCAAATGCATCGGGAACGGAAGACCCCGAATCGATGACATTGAATTTCAATTTCAAAGCATGTAAGTACCTACCTCTTAAATTCGTTAAAGAAAATATCGTAAAATTCAAGAAAAATGCTTAGTCTGAGGATAAACATAAATCAAAACCAGTTTTGATTAAAAATATACTTACTGACAAGATATTCTGAATCTTGTTTGAAAATAAGTTCTGATTTTTATCTGCGGAAATGGTGAGAATATGATGGAATAGTGAATTCCTATAAAATTAAGCGTTTCTGGAAGTGAATTTCTAATTTTATACAAATTTTTGTTGAAGTTGTTATAAACTCGATTGAAAGATAAAAATTCCAGCCTTCAATTCCTGAGACATTAATGTAGGTTTTTTTTTAAATATTTTTGTTTTCCATTATAAGTAAATTACGTAAGTAATTATTTGTTGGTAACTCTTTCGACGGGACTCGAACCCGCAACGTATCAAGATTGCTATCAATGAAAACAACAAATCATTAATGTACGTAATTATATTAAGGATATAAAAAGCTCCTTGTGTGGTCTCTTGTCCGCAAGAATTAGGAAAAACTGGACCAACTTCCGTTTTACTGCTTCGTGAAAGATTCTCTGAAATTATTGTCATGGAAAGACGAAAAGTGTGAAATAAAAATCGTTAGTTATGGCGATTTTAAAGTTTTTCATGTCTTTGCTTTCTAAAGCAAAATAACCAAAAGGAATGAAGAAAAAAGAAGTAACAGTGAAGAAAATCACAACTGCACGCATAGTATTCCTCTATATGTTTAGTATACTTACTTAAATATCTTCTCGCATCATTGTCTACTTTTATAAATGCAAGTAAGTTCCTTCCTTTTCTTTATGCAAGCACTCGCTTTTCTTTCATTCTCCATTCACTCCTGCTTATTGCATTGTGCTCGATACCTATCGATGAACGTCAAGCAAAGTTGCACTGAAGTTGAATTAGTGTATCAGAGAACTGAGTGGAAATCTCCCAAGTCTCCCCCACCTCGAACTTCTACATTCAACAAATTCATCTCGCTGGAAGAGTCTCCACTCTCCAGCCCGAGTCGAGTGTAAATATGGAACAAAAGGTAGGACGATAATAGATGACCGATGGTCAAGTTAAGCAACAAGCATCAGAGAGAGGTGAGGATTCCAGCAATACTTCTGGTGGAGAGTATGTTCAAGTATAAGAACGCGGACGAGATGCAATGGCGGTCCTGCGGATTACCGTCGAAGGCGTGTCACTCGCACATGATTGGTTTGGACAGACGGATTAAGGAGGCCACACGAAATCTACACGTGGATAAGGATCTCACGTGCCTTTGCGTTCGGGGGCATTAGTTGCGATCGGTGCACGACTGTGGGTGGACAAGGAGACTTCATTCCTGCAGACTCCTCCTAAAAATTCGTGCGAACCAACTTTTAAGAGAATGAATATACCTTACTCTCAAACGTGCGAAGTGTTTCGGTTGCTATCGGACGAAGTCGGTCTGTAGGTATACCAATTCACCCCCTACCTACCCTGATTTAAGTAAATACTTAAAGTCCGAGGTGATATTGTTTATTTTTTTGCGTTCGGGCGTGACGTTCGAGAGACGAGAAGTGGTTTGGAGAGTTTTTGGGACATCAATAGAGATACGAAAAGGCAAACGCGAGTTTTACTGTGTGCGGGTGGACGAACATCGAGATAATCGGATGATAACTAATCAACAACCATTTGTAGACTTAATTTATTTTATAATAACATAACGATAATGAAATTTAATTGCAACTTCATGATGGAACAAGTAAGAGTGATCAGTTTATTGTGCGCGCTGCTTTATCTTATCGCAGGATGTCAATGTGAAGTGGACGTTAGGAAAAATGGACGAGGTAAAGGATCAATGTGGTGGTAAGTATCATAATATATTATTCAATTATATCCTATATTATGGTAATTTAATTGTGTTTTGTCTAAACTATACAAAGAAGACAAAGAATCTCAGCTACTGCACTTTTGATGCAGCTACCAATGCTACTGATGCTGATGACATTTGTTCAAGAAAATCGTGAAATTTAACAGTCAAGTCACATACGCGCTACTTGACAATAAAGATTTACAATGTTCCGAGTCGAACATGCATGCCGACCGCGATCAATCAAGTCCTGTCAGCTGGTTTCAGCTTCTTTTCGTTTACGCGTTTACTTTTTAAATATGTATAGGTATATTTTATTTTCTGTAAGTATGTGGGTATGTTTCTTAACTTCTTGTCCATGTCCGCGGTATTTCGATACGGCAAGCACGCGTCTGTCTATAAATGCACTTATTTTATTTATTTATTTATTTAACATGAAATTGAAAATTTAAATGAAAACGAGCGTCAAGATCAAGAATGAAAATGCGCATTTTAGTAAATGATTTCATTTGATAAATATTATGGTAGGTACTATGCGCCTGGGGTTCGTCGCTTGTTTAACAATGAAGTCACCATAACATGTAATAAACATTCCTCAAAAAATTTAAAAATTATCTGCTGATGTTCAAAAATTAATTATACAAACATTTTTTCGAGATTATAAAGGGAAGATGATGTTGTAATAAAATATTATGATTGTTTAAAGTACTTGGCAATCTTGGCATCACAAGTTTAATAAGATAATTGTATGCGACTAGTTTCGTGACATCCAGGTCACGTCATCAGGCGCTACTAGAACCAGCCAGATTATTTATTATTGTTTTTGGTTCTTGTAGAGCCTGATGATATGACCTGCACGTTGCGAAACTAGTCGAACAATTAAAATCTTCAACAATCATATTTTTTTAAAATTTTTACTTTATTGCGCAATATTGCGCGCAAAATGAAATATTATTACGTTCGTCGCTGTTAGTCACTCAAGAGCATTGATGTCTCCAATTGAAAAATTTCCTTTTCTACTTTAATATCTTATTATTTAATAAACTAATTAATAACCGATAAACAATGTGTCTGAATTGTTGACATTTTTACCATAGTGCTGTTGTTTTAAAGAATGTCAATAGCATTTTGATGGAAATGTCGCCGTTTTGGACAAACTGTCCAGCATCAAGTTCTACATTCATTTATTTTATATATACCTACTCACACCTTAACTTTAACATTATATTCTTAACCTTCAAAGGGAGGAAATTTTAATAGAAAATGCAATTAACAGTGTAAATGAGGATACAATGTAAAATGATTGTGTTCCACTTTCAAATCTAGAATCATTTGTCTACAAGACACCGGTGATTATTCATTTTGTATAGGTATAGATACCTATATGGCTTGGACCAAATGTGCTGTTGTATATGTTTTTACAACCCAATTCGTAGTCGAATAGGGGTTAAACTTATCTAACATGAAAACATTATTAATGTTATTAGTCTACTAGGTTTATGTTATTTATATTTGAACATTAAATCAACACATCGCGACATGACGTAAATCAAAAGGACTAATCGAAATGATTTATTACTTTTACACTTTTTCAAATTGTATTTTTACAGATAAGGATATGTTGATAAGATGTTATTAGCCTAGAAATGTCTTTTCATGATGGAACTATTATACAAAGGACTGTGAAAATTTTATTGTTAAACGATAAACTTAAATACCTACATATATACTTAAAATAAAATATACACTTAAAAATAAAAATCATTGCTTAAGTATATATCTATAAGTAAAATCAATATTTAATTTTGTTTCTTAAATATAAACAAAAATTAAAAAAATAATAAATAATAATGGGTTACGTTCAAAAAACCACTGCGGCTCGCCTGAATCAATATTTGAAGTTATTAAAGTTACACCCTGTATACAGTGTGTCGCCGTTCGTTGTCTTTTCGTTATGCGTATAGTATAGGTATACCGATATAATAATAAAACGGTTTATCTCTCTATATGTATAGGTTACCTAGACTTGATGCGTTTAAAAGCGCTTCTCGATGGGCAATGCGCGCACCGGCGCACATTTCGGTATGTTTGAGGGAATCGTTGGTGCGATGGTGTGGTCGTTTTTATTATGCCGTGTCGTCTTCGACTCTTCGATGGCATTGCATTGCATTTATACACGGCCCCGCACGTTGATGTGACATACCTTTCTTCGGCAATGGAATTTCATAGATAAGGGGTTTTTACCCATACGCACAACACACACGCACACACATCTTGTTTCATCTTCGCCTCTCAATCTATATACGCTCGTTCGCAGGTTCGTCCGTTTTTCCAACCATTTTTAACCGTTTCGGTACGAAATAATCTAGATAAACGGTTTCTCACGCTTTTATAAATATTATACACCATGCACATACAACAGACATTTACGTTTTTAGTTGCTCGGGTATTATCTTAACTTTTAAAATGAAAAAAGACGTAAACTGCGGTGACTATTTACTTATTTATATTTCTTGTTTTGTTCATTTTGGATTTTGTAACTTTCCAACTTACCAAAGGTAGATATAGTAAGGAAAGGTATGTGATCGGGCAAAATTTCGAACTCGGTTTTTCGACGGATCTCCACGAAGTCCGAAAAAGTGGATTTTGTAATTGCCGCTTCTTATTCACTCTTCGAACTGATGAAATACACGATTTTGCCAAAAAAGTGGATTTTGTGCCTTCTCTAGCAAAATTCCGGGTAAACGAAGCTATGCACCAATTGACACGGATGAAATTTGATATCTGGACGTCCATTTAACTTGAATCTAGAGTAAATATAAACAAAATCGGCTGGTAAAGAAGGGCACTTTACTTGAATGTCAAAACAAAAATTTACAAATACGTTCTTGTTTTTTTACAGTTTGCTCGTTTTAATTTTTGATTCGTTTATTTGATTTTCAGGGGTATTGCAAAAGCCGGTGAACCCAATAATTTATCACCACTATCACCAAATTTAGTCTACATGGATCACACAGTGCATCACAACACGTTGCGTCGAAAACAACGGCGATTGGCACGTGAGAATCCCGGTGTTCTGAATGCCATTGCGAAAGGAGCGAATATGGCAATTCACGAATGTCAGTATCAGTTCCGTAATCGACGATGGAACTGTTCAACACGTAACTTTCTACGAGGGAAGAACCTATTTGGAAAGATTGTCGATCGAGGTAAGTTGAAAGACAGACATATCAATTACCTTTTTCGTTCCAATCTAAAATCCAAGATCGAAAGATATAAATTAAGTAAGAGGGTGACATCGACATGAAAGGTTCGTTGGTTTTTTGGCAAATTGAAAGCGAAAGGGGTAGTCAATGATGCACGCTAATATAGTTGTCAACCGAGGCCAGGACTAAATAAGCATGTAGTGCCGGTGCGGCTGTATAAAACATACTAATTTGCATTATAAAGAGTTCACATGTTCACAAAAAAAGAAAGAAAAGAGGACAACATATTGAGCATTGAAACTCGTGACATTATGACATATATCTACACACTTTGTGAGGGTTATACACAGGGCAATTATCTGCTGCGCATCGGCGTCTCAACGATTTAGGGGGCGCGTCCAGAAATTGATAAAGTAAGAATGTAGAAAAATTTATTGAAAAAAAAAACATGGTTCAATTTAACCTAGCTACGCCACTGGTCTGGTCCTGGTCTGGTTATACATATATACATTTAGAAAGAAGTAAATACTGGATTACGGCTTGTAGGATTGCTTGTTGTATCGTTGTTGGTTGTTTCGAGGTTATTGTCAATTTCTGTCAGTTAAGTACATACACGACTGTACACAGTGTGTGTTTGCTTAAACCTTGGAAGGGTTGCCAAATAAAACAGGGAAGACTAAAAACCCTCACATATCACACAAAATAAATCCAACATCATTTTTTACATTTTGCTTCACTCAATGTGTTTTTACCATTTACTAATTTCAACTAGTTATCTGACAAACGTGCTTGTAAAAATAGAAAATGTAAAATAAAACTGTCTGGATATCTTATTGCCGAACCGCAAGCCAGCACGCGCACTTTTATCATTTATCATTAAGTTATCATTAATTTATTAGACAGACTGCAGCAATGTGCATTTAAAATGCTGTCAAATAATGAAATAAACAAACGAAACACGCAACCGAACCCGAAAAGCATATATTCACATTTTATACTGTTTTGTTCTTTATCTTCGAATGATCATTGATTGAGGAGCCAAATTACCAATCAATTTGGTGCACTAATATAAAAAGCAAATCGTTTTTGGTGCGATGCGTGCTCGCTCCACATTTTTCCCCCTTTTTCTTTATTTCGTTTCGTTCTCAACAGTTCAGTTCACTTCGTTCGGTCTTTTATAAATAACATAACAAATAGTCGGTCAAGATTCGTAGATAACGGCTACTTGAAATACCACTTTAAGCATCTTCCTTCTTAAAAACTACCAAAAACTACCTGGTATCGTTTTAATGTGTTTATGTGATTCGGATAACGAATACGCGCGTATATATCGACAGAAAAGATATACTTAGGCACACTGTTTAAGAAAACTGATACAACACTTGGAAAATAATATTCCAATCAACCGAATCAACGTGTGTATAAAAGCAATTTCTAAACTGTCCGTCGAATTAGTTTAATTAAATCAACTGACAAATTATTTCCTCTTCAAATAACTTGCTTTTTCGATAACTTCGAATCAACAAATTCTTTTTATATGATTACAAATTTCTAATCATCATCAACGTTGCTTTATTTATTAAGTAAGTTTTTTTACTTTTCTGTTAGCAAAATTTCGGTTGTAATTGCCGCTTATTATTCACCCTTCGAACTGATGAAATACACGATATTGCCAAAAGGCAAATTCCTTCCTTGGTTTTTTTGTTTCTGCAACTAATTTCGTTATCGAAAAGTACTATTTTTGTGTATGTCTTGACATTTACAGAAATACTATAATAAAGAGTGTAATAATGAAAATTGTATTTCAATAAAACGAAACTTTTTCACTTAATATTCACAATATATTGTAATACTGGCCCAAATGTCCAAGTTCGAAGCAAACGGTAAGCGTGACAGATTTGTTCTTGGTTAGTGGTGACTACCGTCTATCAATACCTTCATAAATCTCTCTCTGGCATTCTTTTTTTGTTTGTTGGTAACTTACTTACAGTTGCACATTATGAGCCATAGTCACTGGTCAGCATCAGCATTGGTTTGGTTTTGAACTAATATTGCCTGCAACAATAAAAACATCATGCGCCTTCGTTACAAGCGTAACCGAAGGCTCTTTGTGATTCAATTACAAATCGTAAATTAAGTATTACCAAAAGAAGAGACATTAATACATTTTAAAAGTATAAAGAATTCACATGAGACACAAAGACTTTTTGCAGTGTGTTCAAGAATTTATATAAGAAATATAAATGAAGAACCAACTGCAAGTTAATAAATCATTAATCTGACAAGTATATTATTGAATCATGTTGGAGAAAAAAAAAACAATGAAATAAACTACTATTTTTTGTACGCCCACTTTGTTATCAAAATTTTATGCAACAGAATTTCTGTCAGATAACATTGCACTTTTATATCTATAACTCAACACTTCAGTCTATCTCCTTCTGTCTCGTTCTATGTTCAATGCTTTTACTGGCAATTGTTGTTTTGGTTGCATAGGTATTGAAATTGTCCGACGTGAATCTCGCCTGTTTGACCGTTTAATGTTTGCGACTCTGCGTTCGGCCCTTCTTAACGCTACTCGTTACGTAATATTCTATTACCACCATGGGCCGTAGCCATAGGGGGGTGTTCAAACACCCACCCATACGCCAGTATTATCGTATTTTTCCAAATTTTAAAATCGTTTTTTTAAATTTTATATATAAATTCTTATTAGGTACATGAATCCTATGTGTTATTCAAAACACCCCCCCAAATATCCTAGCTACGGGGCTGCTTACCACCCAATTAATAAAACTACGATTACAATTAGGGTACACAAATGTTTTGAAAGCGCAGAAAGCAATTAACATAATTGCATAGTGCGCATCATCCACCTTATCAAATAAGAGAGAATATATATCGCAACCCTTATTGTTTGTTAGTATGTGATTGTACCTACAAGGGGATGAAATATCGTACAGGACATATAAACCCATAATTTACAGTTCTGTTAAACTGAATTTTACAGTTTGTTGTGTAAAAATA
>JARJEB010028823.1:0-11409 GCA_030264535.1 Liometoxenus newtonarum
CTATAATTGACTCGTGTTAAGCTCATAATTCGCGAGTGGTGATAATGTCTGTCATATGTGCCTGCATACACACATAGTAATCGCTGTTTTATGTGGTCGTCGCGGATAAAAATATAAATTCGACAAGACCATTTATTTTTTAAGAAATTAAATGCTGGATAATTAATTTACATTTTTAAATGTGCATGGCAGTTTTTCATAAATAAAATTAATTCCGGCACTTTGCAATTTTAAATATCTACAAAAATCTTTGATTTATTTTTTATATTTTAATTCACCTGCATTTAAATATTTTATTATTAATTTGCAATGCGTATTTTTTTTTTAAATAAATTCGAACAAAACTGGAATTATTTCAGAAAAATAAGGTGATTTAATTTTAAAAAATAAACGTGCATGCACCAAACAGTTTCATCCAAAAAATAAAAAATAAATAGCTACACTCTTGGTTCCCGTAAGACTTGTAGGTAGCTGTCGTAGCTCTATCTAATTTCTGTATTCCCCTTTTTCCAATATGATTCCCCTTTTTTCAGCATATTATAAAAATGATGTACACGAATAATATTTTATTTTAAAAATACGTTTCAAATTTAATTTATTTTTGAAAATAATTCACTAGTAAACATTTTTAAAACTATAATATTTTTACAATTTACATAAAAAACCCAAATTAAATCTAAAAACCAATAATAAAGGTAATAATAATAATAAGTTCAATTAATTTATTTCTAATTGAATGAAAATCAAATTAAATCTGATTCCCACTTGCTACCGGCGAAATTAATTAACTAATTCAATTCCAATTACAATTGTCAGATAATATTTCCCAGCAAATTCGAACCGAAATATCGAATAACAAAAAAAAATCGAACTTTTCGACGTTTTTGTGCAATAAAGTACGGACCGAAATAATGTCAATAAAATTCAAACATTTTAAATAATAAAATAATAAAATCCCGAGTTGGGGTCTAGCCAAAAAAAAAGTTACTTAATGAATCACTGATTGACTAATGAGAGAACAATTTACGTATATTAGCAAACAAAAATATACAAATTTGTTTTGATTAAAAATTAGGTCTACACTTCCGCTATATAATTATCGAATATTACGGAAATTACGAATATACAGAGTGTTTAAAAATCCCGTTTTGTAATTATTTTTTCTGGAAGCATTTTCCCATGGAATCAACAAAAGGAAAAGAAAACTGTAATCGCCGTACTGAAATAGAACCAATTTTTAGTGTTCAAGCATCGATTTTCCTGTTTTCGATGATGTAATTCCACTTCTGTGTGCAGCGTTTAATAAAAAAGAGCAAAAAGGAAAAACCGCCGGCACTTAACTATCATCACTGATACGCTTTGCGCTAACATCATGTTGGCAAAGGCAGACTTGCGGTGATGTCGAATAAACCCGTTGCGTTAAAAACGCCGCGATTCTAACCTAACACAAACACAGACAAAATTCTGCCAGTATTGAACGCACCCACCCAACTATAACCAAACCATGGAACGATACTCTTACTTAATATTTATGTAAATTTTGCATTTAACATTCATTGAACTTATTATCAGTCGGTTTACATCTACATGCTCTTCTCTAACTATTACTACCATACTTTTTGTATTACTTCCATTACTTTCATAACTATACCAATGCTCCATATTACTACCCATGACTATATTTGTTTCATTGCTTGTATTTTATATTTAGAAAAATCATATCTGCACAAAGTCATTCGCGCAATTGGAGTTTGGAACTGTACCTAGTTTTTAGCAATATTTTTCTATATTAAAACGCAGTCGGAATAGAATTTGCGACATATTTAAAAAGTAGAAATGCAAGAAATGTAACGATCTGATTTCGCAGAATTTAGTTTTAATTATAACAAGGAAAAAAGGAAAAACTATGAGATAATTGTGGTGGAGATAATTGAATTCGATAAAAGTCAGTATAAATTTTCATTTGTAGACATAATTGAGGCAGAAAATTTTTGAAAAAACAATATTCTGTGAATTTTAATTATTCTCTCAAAAATAATCAAATTAGCTATGAATAAAAATCCGAGACTCGTATAACCTCAAATATTTAAAAAAAAAACGTTTGCAAAATTATGGCTTATTAACTAAAGTAAAATAGGGCAACAATTAAAATGAACATATTAAAAGATACGCGACGAGAGTGATTTTGAGGATTTTGTATCAAATGGTGATGATTGGCGCCCCACCATGTTGGGCGCCAATTTGTAATCGTGTATTACAATTGAGTATGGTTAGCCAGTGTATTATATTGTGAAAACCATTTTATTACCCTCAACGTTTTGTCAAAAATATCAAAATTATATTAACGCAACCACAGCTTACTCGTCTATATGTTTTTTAACATATAATCTATATCATCGCACCAGATGTCACTACTTGTATTACATAGGGATTTTTATTATTAACCTCCTTAACACTGTCTGTTTATTTGAACACTATCTATATATGAGTTAGGTTCATATCTATATATGAGTTAGGTTCATACATCAATTAAACATAATTAGAGCGGATAATTTAAATTGTTTGGTTACTTTAAGCTTGCATCGCACGCTACTAATTTAATTTATTTTAATAAAAGTATAATTAAATATCAGTAGATACAATAAAAGCAGGGCCGTATTATCCATTAGGCATTATAGGCACTGTGCCTAGGGCCTCCGAAAATGGGAGGGCCTAAGTAGAATCAATTTTAATTTTAATTCATTTAACATGAGGCCGTGTGGCGCGGAGATTATAAATTTGAAGGGTTCACCTTTTTTTTGGTCACCTCATCTGGGATGCGCTTTTGCAAGGGAGATTTGATTGGATCGAGACTAGAGAGCTTTTTTTTGTTGTTTTTTTTTTTGGTCACCGTTCTCGCATATAGCATTTACTAATATGTAATCGTGAGGTTGCTTACAAAAAATTTTCCCAGTCCGAGTTTAGTGCCTAGGGCCTACGATAGGCATAAAACGGCCCTGAATAAAAGAACAAAACCTGAAAGGATAATACTTCGGAAGTAATTTATTTCTTTCACCATGTTCATAATTATAGAAATTAACAAAATAATTATTTAGGAACAAATTCAAGAAACTAAATTATGAAATTTACATGAGTTTACTTCAACTTATAGATATTAAAAAAGTTTTTGAAATTTTATATCAAATTATAATTAATTTTAATTCTTGTAATTAGATTTTATCAAATTAATAATTATATCTTTCAACATAATCCGGGTTTACTAATTTTTTGCGTATTTTACGGCTAGTAGTATTACGAGGAATTTTTGTAAAAAATCAATTTAGTTTAAATATATATTTTAGAATTTCCATTCTTATCTCCATTATAAATCACAAATTTCCTATTTCAATATTATTGTTATCTAAACAGGGCGGTCTGATATTGGCGGACAATCGCCAGGTCTTACGATTTGACATCTACGTAATCGGCTTTTCGTTTATGCCTTAGACTCTGCCTTAGACTCTAAGGCTTAGAGCATTTAAATATGGAGGGAACAATACCGGTACGGATTTAAGTCGACTCAAAGGCAAAAAAATGTTGTTCTTGAGTTTTAAATTATGAAATTGCGCACGCGCACTGGTCAGGTGGAACCATTGGGTGGAACCTTAGAGCACACCTCTAATGGAACCTTAGAGCACACCTCTTATTCACGCTTGCGCAATATCAGATTTTAAAACTTAAGTACATTGTTGCCTTTCAGTCGGCTTAAAAAGATAACATTGGGCTAAATAGGCTATGTTGTCTCCATTTTATATGCTCTAAGCTCAGAGCAGCTACGAATCTAGCGGAGATGTAGCGGACGCATTCGTAAGGAAAATCCGTAGCAGTTGGCAGCTACGTCTTACGAATGAGTCCTTTCTTTTGGAACATTTATCGAGGAAGCTTTTCTTGACAATCCTTTCCTTTGGAATATTGTCATCGTACTTTCTTCTGTTGCCCCTGACGCAAATTTAAAGCATAGAGCACACAGGGAAGACCATTCCAGTTCTGCAATCACGAGCTTTCTTTGTGCTTGCACAAAGCTTCAAAATGTGTGCACAAAACCGAATAAACGAACGCAGCTAGAGTGAGTAGAGTCAAACATTATAAATATGTGTTTTTGTTTTCCCTTGGCACTGATGGCAAAGCGCCAAACGGGAAAAATAAAAACTTGCTTCAGCAAGTTTGGTTTTTTCAAGTTTCACGGTTCGCCGCTTGATATTCAGCGCCACGGGAAAATGTCCCTCTCTTTCGGCTTTACTCCGTCTATTTTTTTATCTATCAGATATCTATCTGCAGCTGTATTTGTTCCATTTTTCCCTAAAAAGTTAAACTTTTCTATCCCTCGGCAGTGACGGATAGAAAAGTGAAAGCATGCGCAGTTGTGACTTTACCTCTGAATAGCATGCGTCGAGTTTTACCGCCAGATGTCACGCGTAAAAATTTGAGATTAGTGCACCATCAGTTAGACGAACCATTTCTTTACTTTCACTTTAACTCGCCAGAAAAGTCAGTTACAAAGAAATACGCCTTACGCCTGAGTGCCACTACCACGTGTTTCCAACTTTCCTAGCCTGTTATAGAATCTAACATGTTTTGATTTGAATGTATAATATTTTACATTGATGGTTAATTAAATAATTAATTTAAAATAATGGCAATCAACGACGAGTGCTTTCCACGAGGTGGATTCACCTCAAAATCTAATATAGACATAAAGCAGGGCGCAAAGCCAAGAGCCCTTCATACCCAAGAAAACGTAAGTATAGTAAAACCCTAACCTCAAAATGTAATCAGTTTTTCTCGAAAGATTTCACGAGGATTGCCCTCGGGATTTCCCTTCGGTTTTCTCCATAATACGTAATATGCTAATGTTTCTTTAAGTTATTTGGAAATAAACCCATTGAGAAAAAGTCGAAAGGTAAAAAGAAACGCAGTAATATCCATGAGAATAATGATGGATCAGTACCCGAACTTTTACAAAAATCTGAAGGTTTTACTGCATTCTCAGCCGACACACTTTCTTACAAAGTAAGGTTTGCACAATAAATGATTGAATACATGATAATTATTGATTTCATTATTATAGAAAATACAAGAAGGTATGACAGTCTTAGCTTGTGTAAAGAAGCCACGTGTAGTGGTTGTTGAAGTTGAGCTTCCCGGACGTTGTTTTGGTGAAATTCGTGTCCAAAATATATCAAGTGCTTACGTTAAAGAAATTTCCAAAGTGGATACAAACAATGTAAGTGGTACAGATACATCAAACATCAATAACGACAATATTTGTTACATTATTTTGCAGGAAATGCCACTAACTGTGGATAAAATTTTGCATCCAGGACAATTCCTACCTGTGCAAATAATGGACGTTGATGATGGAGGAGAAAAATCACACGTCTACGTATCTTGTAATCCATCCGATATCAATTCGCATTTGAAACATTCACATTTTACTAGCGAAATGTTAGTTTGGGGCGCAATCAGTGAAAAATCAGATCACGGTTATTTAATCGATTTGGGCGTCCGTAATTGCCGCGCACATTTACCATTTGTTGCTGTTGATGAAGGCGTGCAATACCACATCGGACAAGTTTTGTACATGGTGGTAAGAAAGTGCGTTACCAGCAAAGAAGCAACAACATTAACTGTAAGTGCCCTAAGAAAAGATTTTAATGAAACTGTTGAAAGTGTCGGCACATCTTTAGACCACGTAATACCTGGTATGCAAGTTGAATTTTTAACTCAAAAAATATTGAAAGATGGCTTGGAGGGTCGATTCTTCGATGAATGTACTGGATTGATTAATGAATTCTACTTAAAGAAACCATTGGACGTAACGAAGAAGAAGAAAAAGTATCAGGAATTTCAGTCACTTACAGCGCGTCTTTTATACGTTCATCCTCTCTCAAAAGTTGGATATTTCACTTTGGGTTCAATCACTGATCCGATTCCGGAAAACAAATACAAAGTAGGCTCACGTGTTGCGGCTTCAGTTGTAGCTAAAGCAGGATCTGGACTTATTGTTAAATTGCCTGGTGGTGCAAGAGGATATATAACATATCGACGTATACTGCAATCCTTGAATGCAAATTCTAGAGAACATGAAGACCTTGAAACACTCATTGAAACTAAATACCCTACTGGAACAACTAAACAATGCACAGTTTTGGATTACAATCATATGGAGAGGTTGTACATTTGCTCGTTTGGAAATATCGGGCAGATAATGAACGTTGAAGATTTAAAACTTGGACAAATTGTTAAAGGTACGATTAAGAAGACCAACAATCACGGGATTTGTATTCGTGTTGGAAAGATAGATGCATTTGCACCGAATGATAATTTAAGTAATGTCCGGTACAGCGAAAACATAAAGAAGCAATTTAAAGTTGGACAAAATGTTCGAGCCAAGTAAGTTTATTTATTAATTATTACATTATCAATTAATTTAAGATAGGGGAGAACCTGCAAAGTTGTGTTGATTAAACATTTCCTTACCAGTTTTTAAGAAAGAACTCCGGAAGCTTCAAATTGTCAAAATTCAATTTGGTCGCTCTAGAGCGCGCTCTTGCATCGAGAGCGTACTTCCTTAACGCCCTCCTCCTCTTAAAAATAAATGTGCGCCAAATTTGAATTGATCGTTGCTATTGATGCAGCTCGTATGTTCGTGTGTGTCAAACAGGTCAATGTCAAGTTTGAAGTTTGTGATTGCATCTTGATTTGATTATGAACGCAGAACGACATCTTTTTTATTCTCGCGCGTGTTTTTTTTTTAATGGCTTAACTTGTGAAACTGGTTGATGCGCGCCCTAGGAATAAACTTACTAAATGTGTTCGGCGAACGCAGTTTAGAAGCAATTTTTGTATTTTACTGTGACTATTTTCTTCCAGGATTTGGAAGTTGGACATCCCCAGTTCAAGCGTTATACTCACACTCAAACCGGAACTTCTTGCCACCAATGCACACCTAACATCATACGACAATATCAATTATGCTGAATATTACCCTGGTGTAGTAATCAGCATAATTCCCAAAGGTGTCCTGCTACTCTTTTATGGTGAAGTTAAAGGTTTTCTACCCGTTGGAAATATACCACAATTGGGGAGCAAAGGATTACGCAATGAATTCTACAAAGGACAAATCATCAAGTGTCGCGTTGTTGATTATACCGATGGCAAGTTGACCCTAACACGTGAAAGCTTGCCAGTCATAAAATTGACAAATTCAAAGAAAAAGAACAACGCCGAAGCTAACAAAGAAACTGAAAAACAAAATAATGACGATAAAAAGAAAAACAAGCGGAAATCATCTGAAGTAATCGAAGAGACGTTGTCCAAGAAAAAGAAGAAGAAGGTTAAATGTGGAAAGGAATATGTTGATGAGGAGACAAACGAAGAAATGGAAGTTGTCAGTTCTGGATATGAACAAGAAAATAATGAGGATAAAAAGAAAAGAAAAGCGCCTGAAATAATAGAAGAGTCGTTGCCCAAGAAAAAGAAGAAGAAGGAAAAGAAGAGAACAGTTACTACAGTAGAGCCAACTATAAGCATAACAAAAACTCCTGTTCTACCCGGAATGTCTTCATTCTTTGACGATACTAAAGAACAAGAAATTGGGCAGGAGTCTGACGAAGATGATGAACCATCAGCAAGTCCTAAGAAGAAACTGACACCTGCAGAACGAGCACAAAAAATGAGAGATGAAGAAGAACGTTTACGTAAAATCGAAACAGAACTTGCCGATTCATCGATACTACCACAAAGCGCGGAACAATTTGATCGTGCGCTACTTGGTAATCCGGATGACTCTGAATTATGGACGAGATACATTGCTTTCCATGCGCAATCAACTGAGTTTGAGAAGGCGCGTTCTGTTGCACTTCGCGCTCTGGATAGAATTTCCTATACGGCTGTACAAGACCGACTTAATGTGTGGTTGGCATATTTGAATTTGGAAAATATGTATGGCACAACAGATAGTTTCGCCAAGACGTTTGAAGAGGCGACTAGGTGTAACGATGATATGACGATTTATTTGGAAACTATTAAAATGTTGGCTGACATGGGGAAGTTTACAGAAATGGAAGAAAAGATTAAGAAAGCACGTGGAAAGTTTAAGCAGGAAATGCAAATGTGGTTGGAGATTGGGAAAGTTTACTATAAATGTGGAAGATTTGCTGAAGCTCGAAAATTGAAGGACACAGCTCTGATTACATTAACTGATAAGAAAGCACGTACGTATACAGGGTGGTTGAACAATCACTCGTCAGCGAATATCACCCAAAACTAGATAGAAACAAGTTTCATGTCGAAAGTTTCTACGTTTCTTGTGTTCTATAATATGGCGTTCCACGTTAGCTGTTATTTCTAAGCTTCAGTATTCTATAACAGAGTTCTAATATACCTAGAGTGAAGCTATTGTTACATATGTAATGCCAATGATCCGCCATAGTTGTTCGCAGCATAACACACTAAAAGAACTAAAACGTTAGACTAAATCCATAAAATGTAGACTGCCCAAAATACACGCATAGACTAGTGACGCGAGGCTTAGTTCAAATTTGTTGTAATCGCCTTCCGACCCCTGGGTGCATGCCCGTGCTTGTTCTCTATCGACTTCTATCTCTATGTATTCTATAGATTCCCCACTTGTCATAATTTTGCCCAATCGATTATGGATTATTTTCATTTTAATTTCCAAATACATGACAAAACATTTATGATTCTAATAATTTGAACAATAGAATATTCATGTTCGATAAAGGGAGATTTTAGCTTGAAATCAAGTCGTTACTTGTTACTTTCCCGAATAAGTCACTTCAAAGTTGACCATTTTCAAACCCGCAAATCCATTTTCATCGAATTTTCCTTATCAACCGAATAATATTAATTATGATTTTGTTTATTTTACATTTGAATTACAAGATTGCACAACTGGCAACCATTTGTCAGCTCCGAAGATTGTCTGTAGACATGTCAATTAAAGAGAATCTAAAAATGTTATAAAGTACAGGGTACATTTTAAAAACGAAAGTAACACCCTGTACCTGGAAAGCACTAGGCTTAGAAAATAACAACGGAGGCCATATTATAGAACACAAGAAATGCAGAAACGTATATATGAAACTTTTTTCTATCTTAAACGGTGTGGATTTTATAAGCTGGTGATGTTTTTATAGTCATAGATATACTGAATCATTTGGCTTTTTAGATGTACAATTGATTGTGCAATTTGCTATAATGGAATTTAACTTTGGCGAATCCAACCATGGCGAAACACTTTTCGAAACCATACTGCAAGCGGATCCTAAGCGTGTTGATATTTGGTGTACATACGTCGATCAATTAATTAAAAAGGAAAAGATTGAGTTGGCCAGGTAATTATTTAAGTATTGGATTTACGGGATGTTTGAAAAATAGTTCCCTTCATCTATTCAGACTTTTAAAGCATATATCGTGCTTAATGTTTTAAATCTCGTCAGTTTGACAGAGTTGTCATAGTCATACAAAGAAACTCAGCTGAATCCTAAAATTATTCCTTACATTGGCAATTGTATGATTGTGTTAATATGTACAGCGCTTCTAAGCAAACGTGAGCCGCGAAGAATACATGAACTAAATTAAACATTTTTTCGCCAATATTTTCACGTAGGATACTTAATAATATATACACTGATTTAATTTTCGTTTGTTCAAAATTCGCGCATTTTTATAGTATGATTTTGCTGTGGAGGAAGCGCTGAACAAACAAACAAACAAATACACACACACACACACACACACACCAAATCTCATGTGTGCTTAAAAGGAGTGTATATTCCTATACTCACATTTGGTAACTTTCTAATTTCATAATTATAATATCGGTGTTTCATTCTCTTTCAGAAATGTATTAACTCGTGGAGTTGGTCAAAAACTATCCTACAAGAAAATGCGCACCTTGTTCAAAAAATACCACACTTTTGAGAAAACCTACGGTGATGAGCAAACACTTTCGTATGTAACAAACTTGCTTAAAGAATATGGGGATCAATAATTTGAATAAGTTCATATTAAGTATGTGATTCATGTTTTTTTTTTTCAATTTAATCAATAGAATCAATAGAAAAATGAAAGGAAAATAAAATCAACGTTTTTATTTCACAAAGATCACAGTGTTTCTTAAAATCTAAGTAACTCGAAACGGAATTCCTTAAAAATATATTTATCCACGATTGTATAGTATTAATGCTATTATCATACTGGTTACACGATATTAAGAGGGGCTTGTACTCCCGCCGTGTTAAAATATATTGATCAGTAGTGATTACTGGTTCGCGGTTGCGCACTTGCGCTTGCACAAGCAATCAACCGGTCAACATAGAGTTCCTGGTATGTTTATCCGCCATTTTGGAAATCAACATAAGTACAGTGTAACATTGGTTGCCTATAGTCAATCTAAATTCGCAATCTAATCCTAACAAATTCAATATTCAATTAATTTTATACAATCGTGGATAAAGTATAGTATACAACTCGTTAGTAATTAACAGTAAGTAATCACTCGAACGACATGCTACGCTTGCCTGCGCGACTCGCTTCGCAACACGTCGTTCTTCGTGATTACTGCTAGCCATTACTCCTTGAGATCATGTTTATCCACATGTAAACGTCGTACAAATTGAAAGTGGGAGAAAGGACTTTGTTAGTTAGGGTGTTGAATTATATCTCATTTAGCATTGTTTTATTAGGAGGAAAAATGAAATTTGGAGATCTAAACTGGGAAAAACGTTCATACAGTTCGTCGGCCGCGTACACTCAAAGCAAATTGGCAAATATTCTTTTCACGAAAGAATTGGCACGTCGTTTGCAAGGTATGTAACAAAATTTATCAGGTATATATTATTTTGTAGCTTCAAGATCTTGAAAATAAGTATTTTATGCAATTAAAATTGAACAAATGACTAAAATTTGAGAGAAATTACAAATTTTCATAAAAAGGGAACTCAGTGCGGTCATTAAATGAAAATTAATCGGTGGTTGCATATAGTTAGTTATATTATAGCAGTGGTTCCCAAACCGTGCTCCGCGGAGCCATTGGGGCTCCACGAGCGCCTCTGTAGGGCTCCGTGGACAATCCAGGAAAAACAAAAAAAATTGATTAACAAAAGAAATTAATAAAAATGTATTAATACAAACAGTGAAAAATACTTTCAGATTGAAAATTTGACAAGTTCAATGAACGTGCAAGTAATTTTTTTTAATTTTCCGATAGTCCAAAAGACATGCTTGATAATTTTGAATGGGTACTAAACATATTTTTACCGCACGAATGCAAATTCTTGTCCGAGAAAGCAAAATTATTGTTGCTGCCTTTCTCAACCACATGTCTCTGTGAACCAGGATTCT
>JARJEB010028834.1:0-12555 GCA_030264535.1 Liometoxenus newtonarum
TATGTAAAATAAATTCAAAAATTTTTGCGGTGCGAATCAGTACCGATTTGTTTGATATTAAAATTAAATTAAAAATTTGTGCGATTCGATCCTGTACCGATTTTATAATTTTATATTAATGCAACGATGCATTAAGAGTCTTGTTGAATTTGTTTTCAGTTGAAAACAAATTCAACAAAAAGTAGGCCGCATTGAGTTTGATCTATCCACTTTAGGTCTTTCTAAAACGAAGTTTAAAGGCAACACTCCAACTTGCACTCTACGTTTTGAAGCAGAAGGTAATAATCGAGGTAGTAACCTATATTGTCACTTAACATTTTTTAACTCTTCAATGGTAACTTGCACGTTTTAACGTCATCACATTTATATCGGCAATTTGGCAGTTTACCGTTCCCATAGTTAGGTACAGAATCCAATTTAGCGAGGAATTTAGTATGTAGAACTTATTTTTATTTGCGCCACAAGAACGTATTTTTATTTTCACCTAAAATTTATAGTTTACTCAATTTAGTCAATTTAGAACCTGGTCTTAACCAGCATACCACGTTTCATCTCAATCCGGGTGGAATTTTTTTTACAGACGTACACACAGACGCATACCACTTTTTCGGACGAAGACATCGATTTTTTGGGTATCTCCAACCTGCATCCAACATGATTAAAAAATAAAAATTTAATGAAAAATTGTAAAGAAGGAAAAATTCTATTTAAGCTGTGCTGAGTTAAATGTTCCCAGCACTTGATACACAATTGCACCAAATAAATCGATATGTTAAATTCACACCTTACAACTTTCCGATCGTACTTTTACAACCGACGAGTTCAACGAAATTGTAGTGAATACTGTCGGAAAGTTGTGCGCACCGATTTATTTTATATGTAAAATAAATTAAAGAATAATTTCAAAATAAATAAAAATATTTGAAACACCCTCTATACTGCATATTTAAAACACCCGGTATATTAATATTTCGTTTAACTAACAAGTTATCTGGTCCATACATCGTTTTATATGTCAATTTTGAGAGTTTCAATGGTTTGTTTAGCTTTAGTTAGAATGTTAGACAGTCGCCATAGGGCATACACTCGATTCTGGCCGTTCATTGTTTTGAGATTGTTTTATTATGCGTTCGCCGGACACATTCAGTTTTTCATTTCTAGTAGGCGCCTTGATTGGGCAGTACATTGTGCGCATAACCAGTTAAAACAACAATAAAAACGCGCGAGAATTCAAAATGCAAGCACTAACTTCAAACTTCACATTGACCTGTTTGACAACTTCGAGACATACAAGCTGCGTGCAACAGGCTTGCCAATAGGAAGAATCAATTCAAATTTGGCACGCACTTATTAAATGCGTTCGCCGAATGCAGAATAATTTGAAACTTTACCCGTCAATACCACACTATGCACCCTCCGAGAAATAGTAGTTTACCTAAAAAGTTTGGAAAGTATTCAATTTCTCACGAACGCGAGTATGAAAGTTAATGTTTTCTAATCGCGTTAGATCCACTGCTTTTCCTTCGGTCACATTTTTTCATCGCAACATTAATAAAATATTTATAAAACGATTTTTACACAAACTGCAATGACACTTACGCTTACACTTGTCGATAAAAAAACCTGTGGGGGAATGTTGTTTTTTTACCACGTTATGATTGTTACGCCTTACTTTTTCTTGATAGTAGCTAGAATTTGGGTCAGGTGCGAGCAATTGTCAACTTTCTGGCTAACTAACTTATGACGGAAGCGTGCCATTGTCTAGTGGCCGTAGGAAAATGTTATAGGTGTTTAAAGACGTATAAGCTACAAGCACGTATATTTGTTTTCCAGTTATATGCAAATTTATGTTTTGACATTCAAGAAAATTGCCCTTCCTTACTGGCCGATTTTGCTCAATTCGGAAGCATGTCGGAGTATGACTGCGCTGAACCCTACTGAACCCATAAGTATATCAAGTTTAATCTACAGCCGTTGCTCGGTTCGGCGGGAATTTTGTTTACAGCATACACACACAAGCAAATACACATGATCACGATAAAAATATAACTGCCTTCTGTACTATTGGACTACTATTTATTGGGATCAAACATTTTGGAAAATTTGTGCAAATGTTGTCGGAGACATTAAGAATCGAAAACTGATTTACCAGTAATACATAATAATAGATATTGAATTGATCGTGGCTATTTATAAAGATGCAAAAACAGAATTCGGCACTTTTATAACGATTCACGTGCACCTAATATATCATCAGTAAATGTTTGTGGTTTTCAACTCTTTTTATTATGAAAAGAGAGCGACTTGCAATCACAACTTTGACGTTTAACCTAATGACTGTCCGCCGTCAATTTTTGATTGTTTACCATTCCCATGGTAATGTGATTTTAGTGCTCGTCTCTTCATCGCTTTACCGAAATTTCAGAAAGTTTTGGGAATTAATATCTCACAAACTACGTATCCTACCAGAAATATTATATGAATTAAAATGTAGAGAATGGAAAACTGCAAGAATGTATATGTTGACTTTGTGTAGATGCAGTATTTAGCCAGTTATATGTAACTTAATATTTTGACAGCCAATAGCAGCTCCCTTCTTTACCGACCGAGTTTATTTATTTTTATTCCTGGTTCTTGCTGGATGGATATCTACCAAAGTACCAAACTTCATCCGGATACGTTGCCTTGGTTCCTGCTCGGAATTTTCTTCACACACACACACACACACATACACCCGTTTTCCGATGAAAATTTTAATATTAAATTTGAAAGTTAAAAGTAATTAATTTTATATCTTAAATGTTACATATCTGCAGATTATGTGAACCGTATATTCCCGAATATTTTCTTAAACCTTAAAGAAGCTTTAGACTAATATATAATCATGACACACTATCAACATTCTCTAACAATTCTTTTTTGCCATAGGAATAATGAAAAGCGAAAAGAAAAGTCCCGCGATGCAGCGCGTTGTCGTCGTTCTCGAGAAACAGAAATATTTACGGATTTGTCGTCCGGATTGCCATTGTCACAGGAACAAGTCTCTCAATTGGATAAAGCCTCGATTATGCGCCTGGCAATTTCCTATCTGAAAATTAGAGATATGATTAAGTTAGGTAAGAAACTTGGAGTTCTAGTAGGTACTTAAAATTACTTTTAAGTTTAAATTATCATATTTATTTCGAGATTATTTAATAAATAGCACAAATTATTAAAGGTCTTGAAATTAAATTATTTATTGGAAACTTTTATCTTCTAGTATACTTCAAATGGAACTAACAATTTTATTACGGTCAATTATTTACATATTTTCCAACTTATGAATGCACGAAATTTATATTGTTTTACCTTACCTTACATTAGTATAAAATAGTTACTTACTCTGAGGTGACATAAGACTTATTTCGATTCTTGCTACATATTTGTTTCTTTAGTGCCACAAATATGCAACGACGAGGAGGAATCAAAAACCCAAACAACAACTGAATCAGTTTTCCTAAAATCAATTGATGGCTTCGTGCTAGTTCTATCAACTGAAGGCGACTTTGTTTATGTTTCTGAAAATGTCATCGACTATTTAGGAATCTCGCAGGTACTGTATTTGTATGATTATTTGCAGCGTAAATATATAATTTTAGATTGGCGCTTGTTAATTTATTACATTTTAGATCGATTTAATGGGCCAAAACATCTATGAGTATAGCCATCCATGTGATCACGACGAAATTAAAGAAATGTTATCAATCAAGGATAAGGAAAGATACGATAGCGAAGACACGAAGGCATTCTTCCTTAGACTTAAATGCACATTGACGAGCAAAGGCCGATCGGTCAATTTGAAATCTGCAACATACAAAGTTATTAATTGTACTGGACATATGTTGCATACTACTGAAGATACTCAGAAAATGGAATCAAACAGTAATTTGCAACATTGTTTAGTGGCCATTGGTGAGCCGATTCCACATCCTTCAAATATAGAAGCGCCATTACCAAAGCAAACGTTCTTTACTAAACATAGTTTAGATATGAAGATTACTTATGCCGATGAAAAGTATGTACTTTACAGTTTACCTTATTTCATAAATTAAATTCTGTAAATATTTATGTTTTCAATATTGAATATCTTTGATAATTGAATTGCAGTGATAAGTATATAATGTCTGTAAAATTCGGTAATGGTAGCACCGCACAACTTTCTGACAATATACTCCCGTAAAACTCGCCGATCGTGGAACTAATTTCAATGGAACTAGATTCGTGGAGATTTGTCAGATTTGGCCTGAAAACATTACTTTCCTTATATACCTTCGATATATTGGTCGAAATGTTAATACATTGCTACAGATAAATCAATTTCTACCTTACGATCAAAATAAGTTTATGCTTATGTTTAAATTTCCTACAAGTTTTACATATAGTATGAAGGTTATGCTTTGCTACCCGTACAGATTAATTTAATAGCGTTTTCGCATTACTTGTGCAGATCAGTCAAAATAGTGCAAAATAGTGTTGTTCTCGGGCGCGCCCCTGTATTGACTCTAATGCCAATCGAGTTTAGTTTCCGTAAACCCCTTTTGAAATGTATACGAACTGGAATGGATGCGCAGTGGAGCGAAAGTGGGGCAAAATCGTTTTTAGGCAACCAGTTATGGTCCATTTATTCAACGTTTAAGAGAGGGAGAGTTTCACTACCAATATTTTCCTCTCGCTCAATCACGTTTGATGTTGCAGACTCCGGGATGCTTGTAAGGTTGTAACAATAAAAAAATATTAACTGTCTTGTATTAAGAGGAATAGTTGTTACTTTTGTGGGGCTATTCACGTTCACATATATCAACTGTCGGTTGACGACTTGCTACTACTTCTACTACACATGACCACGCCACAGTCTCTTTCAAACGTACCACTCCCAATATAGGTCACTCCAGCGCCATCTAGCATCAGTTTTAATTGCGCTCCAAAACACAATAATGAAATCTCCCCTCAATTAAAATCCCTATAACTATAGAATACACATAAACAATAAGTAGCTTAATAATAATAAAACATGTGCCGACGCAACTTACAAAAAAATCGTTTTATTCAAATGTTTAGTAAAATTTTCAGCAATTTGTTCGCTTGAATACGCATGTCTTATTTCAACAGTTCAGTCTTTAACCTATTCTTTGATAAAGTGACATTTAATGTCTAAATGCTTTATACATTTTAATTGTTCATACGGATTATTACATTTTATAGTGGATTGATTGTCCTCAAAGATCAAAATCGATTCACTTCTGACAATTATTCCAAGCTCTTGCAATAAGTGCTTCGGCCACGTATGAACTGAGTGAGACGTACTCAGCCTCTGTGCTTGAGAGAGCCACTGTGCTTTCTTGCGTAGCACTCATCAAACAATACATCCATAAACAAAGAAACAATGTCCACTTGGGGACTTTCTATCAGTCAACGTAGCATATTCAATGAAAGTATTAACATTTTTCTTTTTATATACTAGCTTAACATCCAAATTTACTTTGATATACCTTAATTGTTGGCTTGCACAATTTTGAAAACACGACAAGGGACTTAAGTTTAGACATAAGTCAGGCCTAGTACCTTGCATTGCATACATGATGGATCCTACCATTTTTCTACACTCAGTTTCAATCTCCATACTTTCTGACTGACTGTTCGCTTCTTAAATTCTTCTAACCATGGAGGGAAGATGCCAAATATGTGGAGACATAGTAACATGATATCATTTTACATGAACAAAGGAAATATTGCGGACTGTGACTGGAGCCATCAAACTAACGTCTAATACACTAAAGTTATCAAAGAGTAATTATAAAAAGGCTAAACAGGCTTGTAAACATCACCCCTAATAAGTGTGGCTTCACGGCTGGAGTGGGCACCACGCACGCGATGCACACGGTAAGAATCCTGCTGGAAAAAGATAAAGCTCTAAAAAAGAATCTTCAGTTCGTCATCATAGACCTACCTTCTATCGAATACCTCGAGAACTCATATGGCAAGCATTGAGAGCCCAGCTGATACCTGAGAGATACATAGCGCTATACAAGATATGACTACATGACTACTACAGTAGCCACTCCAGCGGGCACTAGCAACACCTTCGAAGTAAAGGTCGGAGGCCATCAGGAATCTACCTAAGCCCCTTGGTTTTCAATATTGTGATTGACTGTATCACCAAAAGTCTCCAAAGGCCGGCGCCGTGGACACTCCTATATGCGGTCCTAATTGAGGAATCCCTGCCAGAAGTTCAAAAGCACTTAAGGAGAATAGCTTTAGAAAATAGGGGCCTACAAGTGAGTCGTCAGAAGACTGAATACATGTATTGCAACTTATCGAGAAACAAGAGAACAAACAAGCAACACCAACCTTTAAAGGAACTCACCTCTGAACAATGTCGAAGAATTCAAATACTTTGGATCCGTAATCAACACCAAAGGAAACACGGAGAAAGATATAGAGAGTAGAATTAACACGGACAGGCTGAAATGGAGGTCGATCTCTGGTGTCCTATGCTATGCAAATATACCAATCAAGATGAAGGATATCGTGTACAAACGAGCGGTAAGACCGGCCATGCTCTATGAGTCCAAGTGCTGGACGACAAGAAAATGTGACAAGCAAAAAATGCAGAGATGATAATGCTGCGCTGGCCGGGCTGGCTAACTAATGAACATATTCGAGGAACGGTCAAAGTTCCACCACTTAAAATGCAAGAGAGCCGTCTACGACGCGAACATAATGCGGCGAAATGAAAATCATATCACTAGAGAAGTGGTAGACATAAACGATGGTATAAGAGGTAGAGGACGGCCACCGGATACCTGGATACGAACCGTCTACAAAGACATGATGACGGTACACGTTACGCCAGAAATGACGCAAAATCGCTAGGAATGGCGAAGGAGTATCAGGAGGGCTGACCCCAAATAGGGAACAAGCCAGGAAACTGATTGATTGATTGAACCTATTATCTGGTAACTTTTAATCAGTTGGCAAACATATATACCCTTTGAGACAGGTCGCCATGCAAAAAGGCTTGCCTATTTTGATTGACACTTAACGCAAAAATAGTGCTTATAGTACATAGTCGGATTACAGGTGCATAAATGTCAGCACATTTCCTTGTTGGAAACCTTTAGCTACAAGGCGACACTTAAGTTTAATTATAGCACCATTTTCAACTCTCTTCACTTTATAGTATATACACTCGCTCACTTTGTATCACTTCGCAACTTGTCCGCTTTATTTACTATTTCCTAGGTGTCGTTAACTTCTCGAATGGCTCCTTTCCACTCAACGGAAAAGTTGCTTGCAATGGCTTCATTATATGTAGAAGGTTCCTCGATGTCCATAATAAAGAAGGAAGCAAGTATCAAAATAGTTAAGATGTGCGCGTTTTTTGATCGTTCTTTTGTAGAACAGCGTCATTGTCTACTTCTTGCGTTTCTCCAGCCTGTATCTTCCTGGTATTCCACTTTTTTAACTTGTGTGGATTGTTTTGCCTTTCTATTTTCCTCACTTTAATTTTCTGTTGTATCACTGTCGTCTTGACATAGGCTAACGAGACTTTCCTTTTCTTGGTTACTTTGCAGCTCACTTGTCACTTTTGGCTCAATTACTATTTCTCTGACAATTACTACGTTTCTTCTATTTGACATATATTCTATAGCCTTTGTAATGCTCAGTATAACGAAGGAACACCCGCGTTTCACTTTTTGTAGATTCAACTTATGACGTCTTTCTTTATTCACGTATGCCCAAACGGTCCGACACCTTTACTCAATGCTGAGACTCGGTTTCTTCCATACCAGAGTTCATAAGTTCATTTTTGGGTACTCGACCCTACACAGATGTATTAGTGGCTTCTGCCCACAAAGCTTTGTCCAAATTTGCTTCTGCTAGCATTGATCTCGTTGCCTCCATGATGGTTCTAAATTCGCGTGCATTGTGTATTGTGTGTATGGAACGGTCGCCTCATGTTTTGTTTGGTTTGGTTTTATTCCATATTTTCGTAGAAGTCTGCTTGCCTCTGAGTTTATGTCTGTTATCACTCCTCAGAGTTTTAACGTATTTTCTTGTCTGTGTTCTAATTATGGCTTTAAATTCTCTTAACTTCGCAATTATTTTCAATAAAGTACACAGTTTTGTAATTTGAATAGTCGTCCTTAAATAATAGCATGTACCTTGACACTTGAGTGATGGTCCGCAAAAGTCGTTGCGAATTATTTCCGCAACTGCTTTCGCACTTGACACACTCTGTTTAAATGGTTCTCGGTGGTGTTTCCCTTGGAGACTTGAACTGCAGAATGTTGAACTTTCTTTATACTTAATGCCATTACGACCTAACAGATTTTTAACATGCAGAATGTGCTGACCTAGTGTACTATGCCACCACAATAAGTCTGCTGAATTGTTGGCCATAAAGCAGTCAATTTCTTCTTTACCATCAATTTAACGGACATTTTATACAGTTTTCCACAGCGCACAGCCATTGCACGCGCACTTTATTGTGCTCTTGTCCGCTACTAAGGTTAACCCTTTGTATAGAGCTGCACCCATTGAGGATAAGTTTTGCGATAATTCCGGCACAATCATGACGTTGGTGATCACACTCGGGACCCATGTTTTTCCATTATACGCAATAACCTGCAAATTGCCAGTACCGACTGCCATGATTTTCGTTCCATTCCATGTCTTTACAAACTTTTCTGAAGATGGTTCGTCCATTATTACACATATGCTCGCTTGCACCGCTGTCGAGGTACTACGCAAATTGCTCTCGATCACTTATGGTTCAAAACTCCCATAATTTCCAATCAGGGCATTTTTGCATCAGTTTTTCGTGACTCTTTTGCCAGTCTGATATGACAATTTCGAATCTGATGTCCAGGCTTCTTGCAATAGTGACAATTTGTGTTAAAGCTAACACTTCTTATTCTTCCAGCAATTGGATTCCACGTGACCTTGCTTGTCACATTTCGGTTCCAAACCTTCTTCTATCAACAGACGTGCCTATATTTTGTTCAGTTTGTGGCACTGAATCCCACGCAGCTACGAAATGCTTGTACTTTTCCGGCAAAGACATCAAAATCTTTGTCAATTACATTCTTTCGGCCACCTTTTTTCCTAACTGCTTCAGTTAATTAACTATAATTTCTAAGCCCGAAATGAATTGCGACATTTTGCTTTCATGCTTCTAGTTGTAATGGATGAATTGTTGTTGTAGTAGATATTTGATTTCTTCTCAAACTCTGTGTGGAGTTTGTTCCACATTTGGGCAGAAGTCTCACATGATATGATGTGGTTCATCGGGGCCTCATCTATTCTACTCACGATTATCCCCTGAGCTTTGTTATCTTTATTGATCCATAATTCAAGTGCACTTTTATAAGTACTCATTTCTTCACCATTGTTACCTGACGGTCGGATCGGTTGTTTTTGCATCGCCCGACACCACACTGAACAAATCTTTCGCTTTTAATGCAGTGAGCTTGACTAATCATGTCTTTTCTTCAGTTACTACTGTATCTATTTCACTATTTCATTATTGCTAAACCGAGTACAACAACAGACTCTTAAAACGAACAAAGAAAACGACCGGTCCTGCTAACGGTCACACAGGAACCGTAATTAACCTCACTTATTTCATACTATTACAGTAAAATAGGTGAAAAAGGTTGTAAAAATAATAAAAATATTATCTGTCTTGTATCAAGAGGAATAGTTTACTTTTGTGCGGCTGTTCATGGCATACATCAACTGTCTGTTGACGACTTGCTACTACTACTACTACTACTACTACTACACAAGTACCACGTCACAGTCTTTTACAAACGTACCACTCCCAATATTGCTTACAGCAGCGCCATCTAGCATCAGTTTTAAATGCGCGCCAAAACACAAATATCAACAACTCTGAATACCAAACCATAATTGTTTAAATTTATTAATTTATCCCGTCAACAAAAACAAGAATCGCCACGCCATTTGCTTTCGCTCTCATTTGGCGTGCGAAGAGAAACGATTACCCACCAATCATCGTAGTCTCTCACTCTGTTGCCCCTGACACAAATTTAGTGCATCGCGAACACGGGCAAGGCCATTCCAGTTCTAATGCATTTCAATGTTATTACATATAATATTAAACTCTCTGTTTTTAACCTATTCACGATTCATAAGTATCGTTAATTTAGTAGATATCTACGACAAAATGTTATATGTGTTAATATGTAAAGAATCAGTTGCGCCCTTCTTTACTGGGCGATTTAGGACGCAGGAAAGCGAGATTCGTGGAGATCCGTCTAAAATGCGTCTTCGATTTTTCTTATAAATCGCTACGGTAGTATTGGAAAGTAATAATCGGTGCATTAAAATCGCACCATACAACTTTCAGACCATTTATACTACGAATTCGTAGAACTCGTCTATCGCAAAAGTAATTTTGATCGGAAATGGCATTGATTACATTCTAATTACTAAATTTCCTTACAATTATCACTTTCCGATCAAAATTATTTCTGCGGTCGACTAGTTCTAAATGGTCGCAAAGTTGTGCGGTGCGAGTTTAATAAAGTGAAAGAATGTCTGCTGTCCTTGGTTACTTGCGACTGAGAAAGTACCTCTACAGTTCGTTTTTTAAGAATGCAGCAGATACGCTGCCATCGCCCAGTCAGTATTACACAGCTAATTTTTTAATGTGGCGGTAATTTTAAAAGTATTACTTGTACTTTTCTTCCATCTTCTCAAATTGGAAATGCTTTAGTGATACCAAGAAAAGATATTTTTTATCGATTTTATTAAACTAGTATGTAGAGTACTACGAAATCGAAGTGTATTTGGTCGGAGAGTATGCGGTGAGAATTTAACGCACCTATTTTTTGCAGGGTTGACCTGCTATATAATAGTAGGAACATAGTCATGAATTTCTACTGTCTAAAATAGTACTTTATATTTAAGTAGGTCACTAAATTTTGCAATGAGAAATGTTTATACTTTTATAATAGAATGAAAAGTACTAATTTCATTTCGCAAAGAAAAAATAATGAACATGGTATCGTAATTTCTTCTTCTTGTCAAACATCTAACAAACCAATCACTACTTTCGGATACACCAGTTTCTCTTTTGGCGTTTCAGTAGCACTCATAGTTTTTGCTAATCAGTTTTGCAAGTGACCCAAATATACATTATGGACTACTGTCTTTGAAGTGGAGGTTAGCGGCTTGCCACTTTTATTTTTTTTAATAAATATATTAATAACAGGAATTTACCCAATTTAATGCTTACAATGGCGGTAATAGTTCTTCTTTGTCTCTGTTAAATCAGCGCAACAGCGATTTCAATACTTGGCATCACCTCCGACATGGACAGCCTAGCCTGTTTTGACCTACAGGTCTCATCAACATGCCTATGAGGGTGACACTGAATAATCAACCCGAAGTTGCGCCTCATAAGGCCAAAACTTTTTAAAATTATTGCATAGACGTAATTTCCAATACACATAATTTTCCAGAGTTTCGGCCTTATAAGGCGCAACTTTGGCTTGATAATTCAGTGTCATCAAAGATTTGCTGATGAGACGTATAAGGTCGAAACTGGCTGTCCATGTCTGAGGCGATGCTGGTTATTCAAGTCGTTGTTGCGTTGGGTTAACGTTAACAGAGACTAATGCGCGCCATACACGGTCCGGATTTCCTTTGAGGAAAAACTGTTCAGTCCTGGCCTTCCGGATTTCCGGAGCGTGTGTGATAAAAAACTGACAGTTTTTGTGGAATGTTCAGGCGGCAGGATGAGAATTCAAAAACTATTCTAAAAACTGAACAGTCCGTCAGTTCCGGACTGAACAGACCTACCGGAGCGTGTGTGGCGTTGCGTCAGATCAGTTCAATGCAGTTCGACCGCAGCGCATTCCGGAAGGCCAGAACTGACAGTTTTTCCTCAGAGGATTTCCGGATCGTGTATGGCCGAGGGGGTATTCAGGCCGCGTCCGAAAATGCGGACAGTTTTTCCTCAAAGGAAATTCGGACCGTGAATGGCGCGCATAATGGGCGCCACACACGGTCCGGATTTCCTTTGAGGAAAAACTGTCCCGATTTCCGGACGCGGCCTGAATACCCCCTCGGTCATACACGATCCGGAAATCCTCTGAGGAAAAACTGTCAGTTCTGGCCTTCCGGAATGCGCTGCGCTCGAACTGCATGGGCGCCATACACGGTCCGGATTTCCTTTGAGGAAAAATTGCTCAGTCCTGGCTTTCCGGATTTCCGGAGCGTGTGTGATAAAAAACTGACAGTTTTTGTGGAATGTTCAGGCGGCTGGATGAGGATTGAAAAACTATTCTAAAAACTGAACAGTCCGTCAGTTCCGGACTGAACAGGCCGGCAGATCAGTTCAGTGCAGTTCGAACTCAGCGCATTACGGAAGGCCAGGACTGACAGTTTTTCCTCAGAGGATTTCTGGAACGTGTATGGCCGAGGGGGTATCAGGCCGCGTCCGGAAATTCGGACAATTTTTTCTTAAAGGATTTCCGGACCGTG
>JARJEB010028840.1:0-17415 GCA_030264535.1 Liometoxenus newtonarum
CTTTAAATAATCTTCGAAAATACGCCATCAATGTTATGAAATTGATAGAATTTCTCGGATTCCTTCGAGATCTAAGATCCTATAGATAAGTTGGATCGGTCACTTCAAATTCGTTAAATCTTGTTGAACGTTAATAAGCGATCAATGCAGTGATTTCTGAAAATCCATAACTCACGGTAGTGAGTTATGAAAATCCATAACTCACGGTAGTGAGTTATAGGTACCATTAATCACTCAAAAATGCTAGTAATGACCATATAACTAAATAGGTGTAGAAAAAATCTATTATTCATTTCGGTGGTGAGTCGTGGAGAATGAATATTTATTGGCTACCAATATTAATTTCGCCAAATGGACATCGAAAACAGGAAATCCAGAAATAATTCATATTTATTTGTATGCTTTGCCTAATGGCTGAAAGATATTCAATTCATAACGGATTTCCTTTTCATAGTTTCTGGCTTCAGCTATTTACTTTCCGCCAATATTTATAAATTGTAATTTTGACGCTTTTTGAAGTGAATTTCGTGAGAGTAAAATAATAGGGTATATTAAAAAAAATTTTCTTTTTCCTTTTCGACCAAATGTGATGTTATTTAGGGTCAAAGTTTGTGGTCGATAATGTTATATGAGGTTGGAAGTGGATGATTTACGATGGTCTTCCGTCCAGCATTATTTTATATATCTCTAGTTATTTATAAGCGCAGCGCACCTCTTTCCATTTAGCTGTTGACTTTTTTTACAGAAAGATAAAAAATTCAATGATTTGAAGTTGAACATGGTAGAAAAGGGAAATCCTGCGGCTGGGAAATTGTTCTAGGAGACCTTTTTGAAAATCGGACAGCATCTCTTTGTTTGCATTTCTAAATAGTCAGTTTGTTTGTATAGTTATATTTTTACGGATTTTTTGTACATCTCCAAATTTCCTTTTATTACAAAAATATAAACAATGCATGGTCGTGAAAAATAATGACATAACAAAAGTCGCCGCAAACAAAAAGCTTAGATAAAAAGTTTGAAAGTGGGTAGGAAAACATAAAAATAAGATTCTGCAAAGAACATTGAAGGTTTGGAAAGAAAACCAAGAAAATCAATTTTCTATGAATTTTAAGCATGAAAAAGTTTACAAAATGAAAAGGTTGAGTAAGCCAGAAGGAAGTTATATTTTTGGTAGAAAAACTATATAAATTGGCAATTTTCTTCTTGAACTGACACACATTTATTAATAGATTTTATTAAAATCTAAAGTTCAAGAAAGATAACAATACAAAAAATGAAATCTTCAGTGATTATCGAAAAATTAAAAAAAAAGTTTTTAGTTTAGTTTTGTTTTGAGTTTAGTTTGGTTGCAAAAACGCAAATAAAAAGCTGTCAGAAATTGTATAGAGACAGACAAAAATAGAATTCATAAATTTTCCTTTCATTTCTATTTTTGCTCAAATTTTTACATTAATTAAAACCCTTTCAAATTAAAAGTTATTTTGCGCATTCAATTCAACTCTATAATGGGATTTTTCAATAGGTATATTTCGTAAAAAGTTCATTAAAATTCAAAAATAAAACGCTGTGGCACGTACAAATGACTCGATTCCATTATCCTTGAAATTTTATATGCCTAGATACGATGGATGATACGCAGATATAAATTCCTTCCACCTACTTATTTTATTACACATTTCGGTTTTCCCTAAGTCTATAAACCGCCCCTGGCACGGCAAGGAAGAAAATAAAACTTGATAAGAAAATGCTTTGAGGAATGAATGTATCCATAAGCAAGGATAATTGTAACACCACAGAAAGCAGGATTAAGGCATAGAGCATAAAAAAATAAAATAATAAAAGAATTGAACGAAATGAAAACAATAAGATGAAAAGAATGGGAGACGTGTATTATAAAGGAAGAAATGGCGTCTCGTCGACAATGAAATATCCTAAATGTGACTCTAATTTTCTTCTCTTTATATGTTTTATATTCTTTAATGTGCAAAGTGTGCCTTTTACACTTTATTATACTGAGTGATTTTAGAAAATGCAGAACCAAATGTAAGGCACCAATTTTAAATTTTATAGTTTGTTTGTTCATCGCGCTAAGACGCTTTGGAAACACATCTCTTAGCGCAAGCTATTTTTAAGCAGCATTCATGGCTGTATACATTTGAAGAGTTCAGAGCAAATTCGGTTCATTTAGTAAAAAGCGTTGTGACAACCTCGTAACTCTGTACCATCGAAAATAAACATTGTAACTAGCCCTATTTGCCAATATACTAGTATGAAGAATTAGATTCTGCATACGTAACAACGTCATATATTTCTAATTTTGAGGTTAAGCCGTTTAAGGTGGCAATATTTTGTTGATTGTTATTTAGCAACGGCAATAAATGCGCGAAAACTCATTCTGAACGCACTGCTGAGTTTGTTTTAAACATCTCTTAGAGCATGCTATTTTTAAGCAGCATTCATGGCTGTATACATTTGAGGAGTTCAGAGCAAATTCGGTTCATTTAGTAAAAAGCGTTGTGACAACCTCGTAACTCTGTACCATCGAAAATAAACATTGTAACTAGCCCTATTTGCCAATATACGAGTATGAAAAATTTGATTCAGCATACGTAACAACGTCATATATTTCTAATTTTGAGGTTAAGCCAGTTAAGGTGGCAATATTTTGTTGATTGTTACTTAGCAACGGCAATAAATGCGCAAAAACTCATTCTGAACGCACTGCTGAGTTTGTTTTAAAGAATCAGAAACACAATTGAACCATAAATTTCCAGAAAAACAAAAATTAAATTTATTGAAATCTTATTTCTACATTTTGACATTAAATTACCAATTGTAAACTTATTAATGTTTCATGTTTAACATATGATTTACCTATTTTGAGATATATGTATGTACACAGATTTAGGAATATACAATGATTTGCAGAATTATTTTGCTGATTTCATACTCAATTCTATACCTCGATCTGAAATTGTTTGTATTTGTATGCAAAAGGAGTCAGGTTACGGTTGCAGTGTTTCAGAAACTGCACTCGATTCAGGAATGCCTCTGAGTAGTCAAGTAAAGTGCGTTCTGGCTCAAAACCCCATGTAATTTTAAAGCGTGGTAAAATCGGGCCCAAAGTGGTGGGGGTAAAAGTGGGGATAAAATTGAGTGAAGTGGCGGGAAATTCAAATTTAAAGAGGATAACTAAAGAGGATGACTAAAGAGGATAACTCACTCGCGCGCGCGTAACAACACAACAATGACAAACAACAACAAAAACAACGCGCGCGCGCGAGTTAGTTATCCTTATATAATTATATAATTTGAATTTCCCGCCACTTCAACTCAAATTTGTCCCCACTTTTCCCCCACCACTTTGGGCCCGATTTTACCCCGCTTTAAAATTACAAGGGATTTTGAGCCAGAACGCACTTTACTTGAATACTACTATGCCAATTGCCAGTTAGTTATCCTCTTTAAATTTGAATTTCCCGCCACTTCAACTCAAATTTGTCCCCACTTTTCCTCCACCACTTTGGGCCCGATTTTAGCCCGCTTTAAAATTACAAGGGATTTTGAGCCAGAACGCACTTTACTTGACTACTCCTATGCCAATTGCCAATTAGTGTCCAAGTTCAACACAACGCTGTTGTAAAATTGGTTGTATACTGTTGTAACTAATGATTGAACAGGGAACTGCACTGAAAATTTAGAATGGCAAAGCAAAAGGTGAAACATGTATCAGGGAGTTTGAATGGAAACGTACGCGAACATATGAAGAGATTCTTCCATGCATAAACGTGAGAGTGGGTCGAGTTACTAATTATGAACAACTTCATTATGTGAACTGAACATGCGAACACGACAACACGTGAACTGATTAGTATTACATAAGTTGATTAAACAAAGAATTCCAAAAATTTGGTTATGTCTAGTTAATTGAATTTGAAATTTGATTGAAATACTGAACTAAATCAATTAATCAATTAATTGAAATATATCATTCCAATTAAACGTATTGCTTGGGGTGAAATACTATGAGAAGGATAAATAATCATCTAATTATTTAAAACAGCCAGTACATTCAAATATTCATTTACAACAGAAACTTTAATTACTTTTAAAATAAATTAACTGATTGCCGAAATGTTTTATAGTCTCGATAGATCGTAGGTACTAAGCGACAGGGACGGATCGAGACGGCACCGGCCCTTGGTAGTCTGGGGCACCCTGAGACCCGCTTTTGTATCAGGGAGCGCTTTTATTGAATTTGCTTTAAAGATCCGCTGTTCTTAAATCCGCCCGGGCCGATTTCATAGTTCAGTCCGCCCCTGCTCACCGACGATGACATCAATTGTAATTGCAATTTGAATAATTAATAGTTTTTGAAATTGGAATTGATTGATTCGTCTCATTAATTTCGGTTTCCTTTCAATTGTACTTCAGGAAAATTAATTAATTTAATTCACTGATTCGGTGCTAATTTTAATTACATTTTCAGTTTTTCTAATGCGCAGGTTTCGCATGTTTTTTTAAGTATCCAATATTTACGTTCTTGAAGAAAAATAACCTTCTGCTTTATCTAAAACAGACTCCAAACATCGAAAAATATATGAAAGTAGGTACTCTTGACTCGAACACATTGTGATGTTTTTCTGTCAATATTGACTTAGGCGTCTCGCGACATTCATGATTTTCATCGACTAGCCGCAATCACAGTTTCACATATTCGCATGTTCACTACCGAGATGAGGTTGTAAAACGTGTTGAAGCACATCCATCGTAAAATTCATTCCAACATTTGGAACGGAACCAAATCAATACCAAGAAACTAAAGCAAATAATCAACCAACAAGTCAAACAACTGGGGGCATATCAAAATTTTCCTCACGTGACTATTTGCAACGCAATTCGCACATGAAATACCTGAAATTTAAAAATCCCTGAAATTGGTTAATTTTATGTTTTTATTTCCCACTTGTAATTTTCTAGTGCGCATTTTTGTAGTCCTTAGAGTCCTTAGTAAATGCGTATACTCGCTGATGATTACGAGTAGGTCTCCTTCAAATAAATAGCACATCAAAAGTCTTATGCAAGGATGTACTCGTGTAGATTGAGGATTTGTATGTAATATATGCTGCGTAAACAAAGAAACAAAAAGCACATCATGCAAGGACTTGTGGTTACGAGCGGAATAAGGATCCCTGATACGTATATGTATATATATTTTAAGTTAAGCAACGTGTCGGATTTTGTGAGGACTCTCTGTTTCTTATTATCATTCCTTATCCTTCGCCCGTTTTTTTATTCATTCGCTTTTCGAAGTTATACAAGTTTTTGCTGGAGTGTTCTATCCTTTTTTCTTCTTGTATTTCATTTTCTCATTCTTGGTCTCTTCGTAGAGGATAATAAGGATATATCTATATATGGGGTACTTATAGAGCTTGGGGTGGAAAACAGGGAGCTACAGGCTGCTGTTCCGACTATAAACGCGAACCGACGAATGAGCCAACAGCGAACAAACGTTCTTAAACAGCCTCAGCCTCAGTTCCGGTGTGCTCCCAGTGCCACCAAAGCAAGTTCCTGTTACCAGCTAGAGCTAGAATCCCAGGATCGATATCACGATTACATCGGTACGCTACATTCGTGTGCATTTTCCCATAAATGCACATATGACATTCTCACGTACATGCAAAAGTCTCAAAACCGTCCTTTTGGAGAATCACAAGCATTTTTGATAAGCAAATTCGGTCTAAATTATGAAGGAGAATTGTCCAGAACAGCTGCTTTCACAGGGAGACTATATCTTCATCTCATTCCACCACACACACACTCACTATTGGACTATGGCGTATTTTGTCTTGTCACCCAGATAAATGACATTGACAGCGTTCTGGACTTAGGTTCTGGATATCTGTTTTATCCTTTTATCGAATTACGAGTGACATTATTGCTGTTAACTTACATATATATCTGTCATTCTGTCAATATGTCTAACATGTTGAACTCACAGGTTGAACTTGACTTGACAATAACGTTACACACGTAACTCGATAAATTCGCGACGAAGGTGGGTTTTTTCCCTGATTTACCCTCTACCTACGTACATACATACCTATAGCCCAAGTGACAGGCACGAGAAAATCGTCTTGACTCGTAGTAGTGCTTAGTGTAGGGTAGGATTTCAAGTACGCACGGTATTATACAGGGTGTGTAAAAAATGTGTTAAATCAAGTTTAGAGTTATTGTTTGCTTTGAACAATCCAGATGTTCCACGTTACGTCATGCTCTACGTCACGAAGCTTATTTTAATCAGCTGATCGAGAGAAAGAACTTATTTCGATCAGTTGTTCATTGGGAAGGTTAAATAAAAGTCAAACCTGTCAGCTGCTGCCATAGAATATCTAAATAAATCTTAATAAAAATTGTTGAATAATAAATTGGAAATTTATGGTCTTCTCCTCCCGCGGTAAAACCTCTTGAACGATCTGATGTACATCCAAGTTTTTTGAATTAAAATTTTCGATTACTAAATTTTCTACAATTAATACACCACCCTGTATAGATGCTATAGATCGATACTTTCCGTACAGGTTTGGCAACATTCAATATAGTCAATGAAATAAGAACAGAGATGGAAGTGCTGATGGATGGAAATGAGCGGTATGTAGGTTGGTTATTTAGGTATTGGTTTCAACAAGACGAGGAGCTGTGACAATCACAGTAGACCCTAATAGCCCGCGCTTAACAAGTTGCATATCGATCCGTTCGCCGATAGCGTTTATAAACCGCTCCACAATCAATCAAACGTTGCTGTTGCTATTAATACCTGAAGATACCATGCATATAGATAAAGGTACATTGATGAAGAAAGACAGCTTAGATCAGAACAGTTCAACTAAAAACAACGTATACGTAAACATAAAATATTTTCTAAATAACATTAGTACAAATCTGATAAACTTAATAGCGTTTTCGGACTAGTGAACTCAGTGTGCACGCAGTCAGTGCAAAAAGAACTACTCTGAGTGCGCATTGAGTGCAATTCTGGTGAGAGTAACACTGGAAAAGTGTGCACACGTTCAAAATTTTCAGGGCATGCGAGTGCGCACTGACTGCAGTAGTCCGAAAATGCTATAATAGTTTACACTTGAACGAAATCATCTAAAAAGAAAATCGTAGTAAATGAGAAATTCTTTAATTAAGTTGAGTGCATGTTTATATTTATATATTTAATTCATTAGTTAATTCTTTGATTCTGTTGAGATTTCAAAAAAATTCGATGTTCTAACTATGCAAATGCATTAAATGTATATACTCGTATGTATATATACGAAACACGCAATTTTATAATTAACTATTGTGGTTATGGTAGTAATCCCTGGGTGCAAGAACTTTTGTTGAAAAGTATACAAATCTGGAAAACTTTTTTGTGGGAATATTTTGGAATTATTTTAAACAAAACGTAGTCTTTAAAATACAAATAAATGTTTAACGTTTATGCTAGGCCAAGGCCACTGTAGGCCTCACGTGATCATCAATGAACGAAATTCTTGGCGAACAAGTAATCACAATCAAAAATTACTTTTGCCTCTGTTATTTACCAGCTTAATTCTTACCAAATATCCTAGTAAACCCTAGGTACAACACTATTGATGAAAAGTATACAAATCTGGAAAACTTTTTAACATTTTACTGTTTTTTTTCGTGAGAAAATTTGGGAATTATTTTAAACAAAATGTAGTTCTTAAAATACAATTAAATTGTCACTCTTTTACCAACAACATAAATTAAACCTGTGTTTAACGTTTGTGGTAAGACATGTCCAATGAACGAAATTCTTGGCGAACAGCGAACTACAAACAAAAATGAATTTTGCCTCTGCTTCTTACCAACTTAATTTTTAATAAATTTCCCTAGATTCAGTACCAACCTAGCCATATTGATTATTGAAGTATCTATGTATAGATTACAGATCTCTATTGGCAACAGGAAGTAGACCGGAAATGAATCAAGAAAAACAGTACAAAACAATAAAATCTCATCACATCAATGTATCACCAGTCACCACCACTCTTTGATATTTTCTCGTTGAAATGAGACATTCTGATAATAAAGGCGTATACCTAATCCAAGCCGCTGACGATTGTTATAAAACCCAGTCCCGGTGACAAGGGACTTGTCACAAAATGAGCATTTCGTTCTGCTTGCTCTTCCACTCTTTCACAGCACATCATTTTATGTGCATGTAGCACTTGAAATTAATCTGGGTGTAATATATGAACGTGCAAATCTCTCGTCTCACCGGCGCGTTGCTCATAATGTCTCCACACCCTTCACCGTCTTGCTGCTTATTGCTTCTGTCGTCCTTTCCCTTTCCTTTCGGATGTGGAGATGTTTAACGCTTGTCATAAACACATAGCCTGTACTTATCCTTTTGATCTTCAAGACTTCAAGCTTCAAGCAAAGCAATTCCTCATTGAATATGATCAACGAACTTATCTTTCCTCTTCAAAATGGATAAATGTGAATAATTTACATTCGTACAATCATCATCAAGTTTAGGCACTTAGTATACAGAATATTCATTTATCGAGTGGCCATGGAGATTTACATTTTAAAAACTGTAGGTCATTTTTAATTTGGACAATTTTAACCCGCATTCTGATAATTTTTAATACCGGCCATGGTCCGATTGCTTAAGAAAAAAATTTTAATAAGTGAAAAAAATTGAAATTTTATCGTAGACAACCACTTTAACATCAATATTTTATTGAACTGAGTAAATGATTCCTTCTATGTATGCAACCCATTTTGCCTACCATGTTATTTTAATTTTTTTAATTTTTTTTTCTTTAGCAATCTGACCATGGCCGGTATTAAAAATTACCAGAATGGGTTACAAATGGTCCAAATTAAGAGTGTGATTTTTTTTCTTTGCAAACTATTGCGCAGGAGACCCATTAACATGACCTAAAATTTTTAACATGTAAACCTCTATGGCCACTCGATAAATGAATATTCTGCGTATACCAAGTGTATAAATATTAATACCAAGATAACACTTCAAACATGAAAATGAATAGATTCCTTTGAAATCATAAATTTGAGTGACAAAAGCCATTATTAATTTAATAAATTATACCCAGAGAATCCTCAGTAGGTACGATGAGACGACAATAAATTTTACTTACCTATACATGTAAGCAGTTAGGACATTATCCTTAATTTACGAAATGTATATAAGTACGCATATAATTACGCAAGAACAAACGTATTAATTGAAATTATGTGTACCTCAACTCAAGGGAAAATTCTGACGCATTCCTTTCTAGACTTCCTGATTCCCAGTTTTCTCATTATCACGTTCCTTCGCTTTGTTCCGCCTGCATGATGGTAAATTATTTATTTTTCCAAAATTTAATGAGAGCATGCTTGAATTTGAACATTCCAATTTGTTTAATGTGCTCATTAAGTTTTAGAGAAGAAGTCTTCAAATTACCCCCAAATATTTCTCCTGTCTCGCATTAATTCTCAGCCTCAACCATTTATTCGATTATAAATGAACATTTTATTTGAAACATAAATATTTCAATATGAAGGACAAAGGATGCAACTCTGATTATCCGTAGCGAGTTTTCTTGAAAAAACTATTCGATTCTTTTTTTTATATTTTTTAAATAAAAACATTTTAATGTTATAGTTAAAAAGCTTTCTGGTCGAAAATCGTTGTTATCGTGTATCGGTATTTAAACAATGAGTATGCATAAAATAGAGGAAGAAGGAAAAACTAGACAACAAAGCAAATAATCGGACAAAAATCAAACCAAATATTCTCGCTTGTTGGGAGAAAAAAGTTCGTTGAATGTGAGGTCTAAGAGCAGCTAACTAACAATCTAGTCTCATCTGTATCTGCCCTGGGATTAATTGTGGCTTGGAAAACTTTGACATCCACCTAAATTCAGTTTCCAACGAGTTCATTTTGATACTTTTATTTATATTCGTATATCTATGCCAGGGGTCGTCAGACTTTCAAGTGAGAAGAGCCAAGTTGTGAACAAAACATGATAACGAAGATATCAGAGAGCCAATTTTTATTTAAAACTTAGTTCAAAACAGTAACCTTTCATCAATTCTGAAGGCTTTGGTATGACCGAATTGATGTCTGAAGAGCCGCAAACGCGTATGCAAAGAGCCGCGTGAGGCTCGCGAGCCGCGGTCTGCCGACCCGTGATCTAGGCCAAAGAACTATCGGCTATCCTATCAAGGAACCAAAAAAGTATTATTTTCGAAAATCTCGTTTATTTCCTTGCACATTTTTAATTTTTATTTCTTTTTTAATCACTTGTACATTTTTATAATATAAATATAATACGATCACGTAGCACCACCAAACCAAAAAACAAAAAAGAAACTGGCAAACAGAGATTTAAAAATAATTTCATTTTGTGTTTCCCAGGAGAGTTTCCTGTTTTCTCATGGCAGTTTAGCTACAAGGATTGTAGTACAACCCATACTCCTGCTGCACCTGCTGCTGGATGTCACGCAGAGCAAGTTCACTTGCTTCGGCCAGCTGCTCCTCGAATAATCGTCCCTTCGTGTTATATGTCGAAATGTCGAATGCGCAAATTGTGCACAGAAGCACGAGACAAGCAAACTGACTAGCTGACAAGGAAATGAATATCATAATAGCATGACTGTAAAGAATAGGACTTTTCCAGAACGGAATACCTACAACTATACATTCAATTTAGAATTTAATGAAAACTATTCGTCGACTAGGGACGAACAAAATGAATATATATTTATAGTCCTTCTAAGCAAACAAGAGACTTGGTGGGCGTGTTCAGCGCTACCTACGATTGTGAAATTGCGAAATTATACTCCAAGCAGGAGGTATGAGAATATAAATATTCGCGAATTTTGAATAAATACGAAAATTATGTATTTAATATCAAATAAAAATCCGAAACAATTTAATGAACTTTATCCGCGACGACCAAGTAAAACAACCATTATTAGGTGTGTATACAGGCACATATGACCCACATTAATATCACTCGCGAATAATGGAGCTTGACACACGTCAAAAATAGGTCATTATTCCTCTAGAGATTTACTTTACGTCAAGCACAGCTCTTCCCTGCATTCAATAATGATATGTGACACACGGACTGGATCTAAAACGTCATCTAAAACGTAATCTAGGATTATGTGTTGAATTCCATGGTTGAATTTTTAAGTTTGAAAGCCAAATTAAATTTGGTCGTCGCAGATGAAGTAGAGTATTCAATTCACGCATATGCGCTTTTATATGCTCGGGCGTTTATTCGGCCCGAATACCGTCTCGCTACGTAAACTTCGCCCTCGCGTATAATAGCCTGCATATGCGCTCATTGAATAATATACTATTAAGCGTGCAGTTATTTAATAATTCATGTTTTTGGTTAAATTCAGGCTAATAATTCCATTGAAACAAAACAGTTTTCGATTAATTAATATTCCTAAATTATAATTAACGATTTGGGCGTTAATTTCGCTCTGATTTCTTTTATTGCAATTCATTCGTACGATGATAATTGCATTCGCTCTGAGTATACTCACAATAATTAAACGATACGTGCATATTATACACTTTGCTGGGTATAATGAACAATTATTTTCGCGCACATAAATTACTCCCGTGAGAATAATCCATTACCAGGCCACGGAACTCATCAAATCCTTTCTGGCAATAAACATTCACGCACAACAAGTGCACGAGTTATTTTGAGTGTATACAACATTATTTACAACAAAAACGTTTAGCTGAAACTAAATCATTTTTGAAGATTTACCTATACTCGAAGAAGGTTCAATATTTTAAGGAAACTTGATAATACTGTTGATAATACCATTATTATCATAATCATATAATCATCATAAACTGTCATCTTCAAATTTTTAATTGGTAGTTGGAAAATATGAATTTTTTTAGAGACAATATCGCGAACGCGATCAGGTGCAATAATTTCAAAACGTATGCAACCCAAAAAACAATTGCTATTACTGCATGGAACATATAAAGAGAAAGAAGGAAACAGACAGAGAAAGGTGGAAATGGACATATCACACTGTTAAGTAATAAAAAACAAAAGTAACAATGTTGTAGATAGCGTTATTATGCAACTGCACTAACACAAATTCTGTTGCATAAAATGTACATAACATACTGGGTGTCCAAAAAATATTGAAAAACGTCTGCCTTGATAAAATCAAATAGATTTAACAGAACCGTATTTACAGATTGACTAAATCATTATAAAAAAAACATTTCCAATTAAAGTAATTACCTTTTTAACCTTTTTAACTGTACAAGTTTTATTAAATAAGTTAAGCCTAATAAAGTTGACGTTTTTCTTAAAGTATACTATAGAGTATAGCGAAAAACAAACGAAACGAGAAATGACTAATAAACGTTAACGACCGGCTAGCTTACCTGACTCATCAAGAATTAAAAGCAATTACGACAATTTAGTTTAACGCGCTTTTAATTCCTATATCTTTTATTGCACACACTTACTTAACATACATGGAGTGAAGCTGCCAATTCGCGAAGCTAAGAGACGCAGGGCCGTCTTAATACCGTTGGAGGGCCCTGGGAAAAGTAATATAGGGGCACCCGACCCCTCGCATCCTTGATAGTATAGTATGGCTATGGCCCCCCTAGAATTGTGGGGCCCCTGGTAACTGCCCACAATGCCCATAGGGAAGACGGCCCTGAAGAGACGTAAAGCTATACATTTTAAATCAAGATATAAAGTTTTAAATTAAGATTTAAATTATTTTTAATTGATGATGCCTGGCTGGTTTCAATAAATATTTACGCTAACGAAAAAAAATAATGATCCCTTTCCATTTTCCTTCACCTTATTGGATATCAACTTACTTATTGAACCACAGCATTATCCGGCGATCAAAATTAGTTTCACAATCGGATTAGTTTCACGATGCACGGTGCGAATTTAACGCACCGATTTATTTTAATAAGGATCACCTTACTAAAATAATGAATTTGCCCAAGTTATTAAGTTAATTGTCTGAGAGTGATCAAAAGCGGAGCGCATGATTGAGTTAGAATAACCCGCTGACTCTTACTCAGGCGTTCCGGGTTCGAATCCCGACAATAGGCCAACATTAATATTTGTCTAGACTCTAGTAGTCTAGTTTATAGAAAGAACACCTAGCGCTCGTCGGTAGTCATACCAACAACTGTGACTATCTTATCCTGACAAATCTTAACAGGCGTAATCAAAATTAATCAAAATATATCCCGCACGAGATGAGTGTTTAGGTATAGCATAAAATTAATTTCTCGAATTGAATTGGCAAATGAAAATGGAAATGCAATTTGTCTAAAACTGGTGACATATCAGACAACTATCAACAGTTTGCTGTAAATTGGCGAATTTTGACACTCGGCAAATTGTAACTGGCAACTGGTTTAATGCTCCTTGACTCGGCACCATGTTCCGTTCCATCTTTAACTCACTGAGTGTCATTACGAACCGGTGCAGACTTTGGTGCAAACATTGAAACAGATCAAAATACCAAACCACGAATATCCTGACTTGGTCGATCGCTTGCTAACTTTCAGCTTCCTGCCGTGCTTAGTGATTTCTAAGTTTCTAATTAAAGCCCTTGTCAGTTTCCCGCATGAACCAGAATAGTTGTCTCTTACTTCTTCAAAAAATTTCAAATGAAGACATTACAGAAACAAAGTGTTCTTGAAAAAATCCTAAAATAAAGTCAACTGTTTTCCTATAAAAATAATTTAAAAATTCCATGTTTTAAATTACAACCAATTACTTAAAAGAATTAATTCCCACAATAATAAAAAATAACTTCCCGAATATTCAACATTTAATCTGTTCCAGTTTCCAGGTGTTCAAATAAAAAGTGTAAAGTAAGAAAACTCATTAATTTTTCGATACCTATATAAGTATTATAAGTATATAAGTATAAGTATTAAGTAATATAAGTAATATAAGTATTTCTTTCTATGTATAAAAGATAATTTGTTAAAGAAAAGTTTCGTGACCAAATCCGTTAATTAGAAATTAAAACGACGGCGAAAAGAATAAAAAAGCAAATAAAATTTAGATTAGTAAATAATTAAATGTTGTTCATGTGTCAAATTATAAATGAAGTAAGTAATTAGGTTAACTTTGAAACAACTTTATTCCCAGCTTAAATTTACGACTACTGAATTTAATTGATGAAACTTAAGCGCTTCGGCAATTTTTTATTGAAATAAACAAATTTTTGTTTCATTTATTGAACCAATGGGCCCCGGAAAATTGCCCTAAAACAATTGCCCAAAGGAAAGGATAGTTGCCCGAAAATAAAATTACACCGAAATTTGACCAAAATGAGAATTGCCCGAAAATATTGTTTTGTTAACCCGATTCAAACGGTAAGGGGGTTAGTCCTTATTGGGGTTAGCGAGAAGTTAGTAGTAAGCACACAAAACCTACTTGGTTTTAGCGTACTTGGTTTGGTTTTTGAATTTTCGGGCAATTCTCATTTCGGTCAATTGTAATTCGGGTAATTTCATTTTCGGACAACTATCCTTTCGGGGCATTGTTATTTCGGTCAATTGCTTTCGGGCAATTTCACTTCGGGCAATTGTTTTCGAGCAATTCTACTAGATCCAACGTTAATTATCTGTCAGTCTCGTCCTTGTAGATTAAATAGGTAGTTCCTCAAATCTACACCTAAGCGCCAAGTTTATTTAGGCTGAGTCCATCGTCTCCCTCATCCCGAATCCAATGTTCTGATCACCCACCCCACCATATCTTTCCACCTTCTCCTTCTTCTTCACTTTGAAACTCTACCGGTTGCTTGCTTTTTGCATTCTAGGTCCTCCCCTTTCTACGGCAGGGCGCCTCCAGGCTTCCTATCCATAGATTTTTTTCCGAAGATAGGTATTTAGGTGGGAGTTTAGTCAGTAAGAGTCTGACATTGGCTACTGACGGGAGTCAGTAGTTATCCTATGCAGGATTCTCCCACCCACCGAAAAAAAAAATTGGGAAAGTAGTGTCACACTCAAAGGCATGCTGATGAGCTCTCATAGAGCGAAACAGCTGTCCATGTCTCGAGTCACTGATGCCTTCCCTGAGTCAAGACTGTGTTGGTTACATAAACTCTTAGCGATATTGTTCAAACAATTTCATTAACTAACTATTACCTCCATTAGTAAGCATTATTGGGCATGGTTCCCTCTCATTTTTTGATTTAATTTTATTTTATTGTTTTTTTTATTGGATATATTTAAATATTTAAAAAAACGCTGATGCTGCAGTTGTTAATTATATGATAGAATTTTTTAGATGTCTTTGAGTTTCTGGAATCTATTAAAACTCAAATACATAAAGAACTGGATCGCTCCGTATATGTTAATTATGCGATTGCCAGTAAAGTGAACATCAAAACAGTATCGAGCCATCCCCAATACCAATACCAATCCGCCGACCCGACGATCTCACGACATTCGTCCATCACCTCCTAACTTCCTCAAACTGCAGAATTGCGACAGCAGCGTGTAATCGCACAGCGGTGGAAAGTTTTAATGAATGTAAATTGACTGATTTACATTTTAAACTCGCAATCAAGCGAAACGAATGCGGTTCATCGTCGAATCACCGTGCATGCGTAGATACTAATGAGAACAAGGCCTTGAGGAAATTTCCCGAATTGAAAGTGGGATAATCAACTACAATAAGATAATTTCGAATTGATTATCATCCCAAAATCGCACATCACCGTAATTGAGATAGTTGGTGCATATGGTCCTTCGAACCGGATCGTTTTAAAAAACGGGGTAATTAGTGAAAAAATCATAAAAACTAGTCGCGCACGTGGTATGAAGACTTTTCAATTAAGTTTTGACATGTTTCCTTTCGAAAAGTTCGATGCATGCGTATATATTATTGAGAACAAGGCCTGGAGGAAATATTGAGAATTTCTTTGTTTCAAAGTGGGATAAACAACTACAATTGTAATAAAAGAAGGTAATTTCGAATTGATGATCACCCCAAAATCGCACCTCTCCGGGATTGAGATATAGGCTTTAAAATCCAAGAAGTTGGCCACATGGTCCTTCGAACCGGATCGTTTAAAAAAACGGGGTAATGAGTTGTAAAAGCAAAAAAAATAAAAATCACTAACGTGCTTTGAAAACTTATTTCAATAAAATTGACATGTTTTCTTTCAAAAAGTATTCATTTAATGAGAACAAGACCTGCTGAGGAAATTTCGGAAATTTCTTTGTTTGAGAGTGGGATAAACAACTACAATTGCAATAAAAGAAAGTAATTTCGAATTGATGATAACCTCACAATTGCACATCTCTGGTTTTAAAATCGACGAATTTGGCGCACATAGTCCTTCGAAACGGATCGTTTAAAAAAAAACGAGTAAGTAGTGAACAAATCATAAAAACCAACTGGCGCACGTGTTTTGAAGACTTATTCAATAAAATTTTTGACATTTTGGGTGTAGCTGTCGGATCAGGAAAACAGAATGGTCTATATGAGATGGCACAACCACAAAGTCCACGAACAATCATTTTGGGAACAAACAAAATTATACCAGAAGCTCGCTGATCTGAAGTCGTTACAAAAGTAATAAACCCGTAGAATACAGAATGTGCAATTAAATGGAGGCATGCTAATGTTTAGTGTCCTTCTGCTGCCGCCGTCTGATGGTGGAAACAAATGAAGGCACCATTCCGTTGATCAGAGAATAGCGCAAATTAAATTTGTATAATTGTCCTATAGTAAATTTATTTAAATGTATTAAAATTAACTTAATAAAGGTACAGGATGATCAAAAATGAATTATTCATAAATTGGAAATAATTACCAAATCACTCTGTATAATATATAATAAAATTAATACTTGAAAAAGAGCCCTTAAATCTTAAATTTAAACACACTACCCAAAACTATAGCATTTTGCAGCGGATCTTACCAATCAACCCAAGTAATACATGTAATTAATGGGTAAATCTAGAATTAATCTTTTCAAGACCTAAGGTCAAGGACATTCACAATGTTGATGTTTCTTAAAATTCCGGGCGAGGACGAGTGTCAAATTGAAATATATTTAGAAATTGGCAATGTCCCACCCTTGTCTCCTAAAAGAGGATTTATGATTGACATAAGATAAGATTTTAACTTATTTAAAGAGTTGGCGAAATTCTATGTGAAGCTCTTAGTGCCACTTCGCACCAAGCCAGTCAAGCCATCTCGTCAAGTCAAGTCAAGTCAAGTCAAGTCCAATAAAATTAAGTCAGTCAGTTATTTCACACCGAATGACTACAGTAGGGAATTCGGTGTGAAATAACTGCGACTGACTTGTCTCCGAAAGGACGGTTTATGATTG
>JARJEB010028843.1:0-37921 GCA_030264535.1 Liometoxenus newtonarum
TTTCAGTTGTCAGTTAGTGGTCGTTCGTTGCTTCATCGAGAAATCACAATTTGTATTTTGTGTTAAAAATAGTGCAAGGTGTAGAAAAAGCATAGTATTATATTCGCGATTATGGCCACAGTTCACTCAGCCTACGGCTCGTGGGCTCAAACATTATCTTCGTGAAGAATGGTTATCATAATCTCTCATATAATAATATACGATTTTCTACGACCACTACGGAAAATAGACAAATACCACAAACAGCAGGCGCGAAAAACGAGTCTTTATAATGAAACTGGGAAAGTCAATCGCAAATGCCGAAGTTAGCAACTTCAGACTTTGTCTAACTTCACTCATGTTGCAGTTTGATTGCATCTCCTAAACCTAATACAACCCGTACGCAGTTTGTTCATTGATTTGTTGAACAACAGGAAGTTGACAAACGCCTTGATGCATGCAACCAGATGAGCTTACTTGTTCTATGGGTTGTGCACGTCCTCACTCTATAATTTCAGCTGATTTGTTTTTTTGAGTCTATAAAATTATAATATTGTGTGGTCGTAGAAAAAAGTATAGTACGTAATACAAGTGGAAAGATGCAATTGCGCACTCACCAAATTTTCCCCTGCGTGCGCAGTACGAAATTTTCCACTCTTATTACTTACTTAATATACTATATTTTCGTAAATATATCACTCAGATTTTGAAAAGAGAGTGAAGCACATTACAGAAAATTAAGTAGGAGACATTGTGAATTATGTGAAAACGTTGAATATTATGTTGTACATAGTCTTTTGGGTTTCGGGTCTTTTAGAGAAAACTCATCCTGACTGTTCGGTCAACAACTCTGTCATTACCAACTGGTAACTGGTAGTTACCACAATAACGAGTTACAAGTAAAGGGGACAGAAAACACACAATGACACAATGTGAACACACCCGCAACGTTGCAACATACTGTTTTCGGTACGCACTTATACTGTAGGTACTTGTTCGTTTGTTATACAAAAACCTTCATTTGTCATTAAGTGGTTAAAAGGGTTTGTTTTCACCATATTTCACGGAAATTTCTTGACATCTCTCTTTACTTTTCTACCAGTACCCATATTTCTCCAAGTTTGAGTTGTTTACATTTCCATTTGATGGTAGAAAGTGTTGACAGCTAACATAGTAGCGATTAATCGTATATTACGTAATAAGAGTGGAAAGCTTATTGCGCACGACACGGAAACTTTACAAACGAGCTCCGAAGCGTCGAGTGCGCCATTGCATCTTTCCACTCGTATTACGTACTCTACAAAAAAATAATAAAGTGAGGACAACCCATAGAACAAGTGAGCTCATGTAGCTGCATGCATCGAGGCGGTTGTCAAATTCCTGGGCAACTTCAACTTGTGCTATTTACTTTTCTAGTGTCATTTCGTCACACAATATAATAATTTTATAGACTGAAAGAAAACAATCAAACTGCAACATGATACGTTGATATTCGATTGTAATTAAGTGAGGTTAAAACAGTTTAATGGTGCTAACTTCGGCATGTGCGATTGACTTTACCATTTTCATTATGTAGCACGTTGAACGTACGTAACGAATGTTTTCAGAGCCTGCTGTTTGTGCGTTTTTGTACATTTTCCATAGTGTCGTAGGAAAAATAAATTACTACTTAATATTTGCAAGCGATTAGAAGTTTAACAAAATAAGTTAAAGGTCATGTTTCAAGTAAAGTCAGTGTTAGTGACATATATAAAAGATATGAAAAAGTATAGGAAGGAAGTGAAGAATATAATTTATAAATATTTATTATGCAACTTATCTATGTCCACATTAACTGGATACTTTATTGCCGTCCATAAACATGAAGGAAAGAATATAAAATAGAGTTGGTGTCGCCGAAGTTACATTAATACAAAGCGGGTCAAAACATTTGAAATATGATAATACCTGCATTATGATTTCGCTCCTTATTATTATTATTAAAATAATTATATCTTAATATATTTTTGATAAAATTCCTTTGCGTTCAGGTTCAATTTTATTGAATATAGTCTTTTACATTCTGTTAATTTAGTTTGCAAATACCAATTGTACCGATATTTCCATAGAATATTCCTAAAAGTTCTGCCAGTTTATGTACTGTTGCCATTTTGAAGTCTATGACTTTAGGCTCTGGGCGAGATTTCACCCGGGACCAGTTGCTATTTCAGTGCGCAAAATGATGAATAAAAAACTGGGCTATATAGGTACAACAGTACAGGGTAATTCAGAAATAAAAATGGATATAATGGATAGAAACAAAGAACAACAAAAAAAAGGAAAGGGAAAATATTATACAAATACAGAGCGTTTATTTTACCATTGAACATAGCATGTTCGCAGCTAAAATAAACCAGCCAAACTCTTGGCACCGGCGATGCACGATCATTAATTTTTATGATCATGTCGTTCTGTCAGTTGTCAATTTTGTTCCTTGTCATATTTGAATTGATTGTTCACAAATTGTTCATCAATCGTTAACTTTTTCTCGATTCAAGACGGTTTACAATCATCATCAAAATAGCTCTCATACCGATGCACTACTTGTCATCGTGGTGTGTCGTCGTCTGTTCCACATCCCCACTCTCTCCCCAACCATCGGTGTGTCTTTAGCATTAGCAATCCCCACTGCTATGAGTTTGACTTGTTTATTTTAGCTAGACATGCTAACTTCGATGGTAAAATAAACGCACAGTATATAAAAGAAGAAAGTTTTCTTCTTATTTACTTCCTTACTATACTTAAGATATGTTTTTATATACTACTAGAGAATAACTACACTTACACTCATCGTTTTTGTTCTTATGTAGGTTCTACCCTTGGATAAGTTTGGAAAAGAAAAGTTTTCTTGAAAGCAAGAAGAATCTTGAGAAAAAAATAAAGAATTTGAAAATTTAGACTTTCAACTAAGGAAAACCTGAAGAAACAACAACGCAGCACGTTGAAAAAAAATACCAAATCGTCGTCTTGGGCTTGACTTTTAGACTTTTCGTGTTTTTATATTTAGACTTTGGACGACTTTTCGACTTTTCACTCATCTCGTTTTGCACATTATATTTTTTCCATTTCGGCCTAGTGCAGATATACAGGGTGTTTCCAAATTTCCGGAAAGCACAAATATACCTACTTTCAAAGTTTCAAACCATTAATAACATGCTTTTCTTCAGTCCTTAACAGTTTCAAAACTATTAGAGGGTTCCGTTTATTTTGGATAACCCTGTGTTGTAGATTTCTGGCGGTTTTAATGTTGCCATATTAAATATGGAAACAATTATACAAAAACACCTTGAATCATTCCTAATACTGTTGTATGCAATGTAGGTGGCTTATAATTTTTTGTTTGCAAATATATTTTTAGTGCTTTGAGGTTTTGATGGTAATATTTATATGAGATATGTCTATAGGGGTTTCTTTCATCGAATGAGATGTAAATTTATGCGGCTCGCCGAAGTAACTAGCGCTACACTTTTTTTCCTTTCTGGCGCTCTCCTCATGGGGGGCGTTCAGCTTTTTCCATAGTCTCATCGTTTCATCGTCCTAACGTCCCTTCGCCTCCTCGTTCGCGTCTCATCTTCTCCTGACGCTTTCTTTCTACACACAGACAGAACCTGTACATTTCGCATATATTCGCTCTCTACTCCGTAAGTACGCTCGGGTATCATATTTACTTATAAATAAACTTCTACGTTTTTTTTCACGTAGAAATAAATTATCTGTTTATATTCAGTCATATACGCGTATATATGCAACGTACGTGCTTTACACAAGAAGCCAAGAGTGGTTGATGTTGAAGTGGAAGTGAATGTGGAAGTAAAACGAGAAGCGTGAAAAATAATAGAGGGCAAAAGAAAAAAATCTGAAAATTATACGTTCTAATATAATACTATTGCACATTGGCACCAATTTGAGCTCCAGTGTTTGTTGTATAAATTTGACAGAGACGCCTTCGTCAACAAGTTACTTGTACTTGACTGGAGTTATTTTGATACTAACTTACCAGGTGACAGGTAATATTGCAATTAGAGCTATACATGTTTACGCTGAATTTAATACGTGTACTATCCTGTATATTATTAAAAAGCATAATCTAATTTTCTTCACATGGAGATGAAGAAATATTTAAAAAAATATTTCATACCCGGTATTTCATACATATACTCATTAGTCATTACTAATTCAAATATTCACCGACGAGGCAGCACTTTTTTAGCTTAAAACTTGACTTGCTTTGAGATATTTAGAACTTTTGTGTTAAGTTTCGTCAAGTCCCTTGACTTAAACTACTATTTCCTACGGCCAATATGAAATGGCACACTTTCGCCTTAGGTTAGTTAATTACCTAGAAAGTTGGCAATTGCTCACGACCAAAATTCTAGCCACTATCAAAAAGTAATGCTATAACGTTATAACTATGGTAACTAAGTTTGTCACTTTTTCGGTCGTAGTTTCTTATTATATATCCCATGACAATTGTCGGCGTCAATGTCATGACAATGGCAGTGTCAAAATCGTGTTATAAACATTTTATTAATGTTCCGATGGAAAAATGTGGCCGAAGAAAAAGTAGTGTACCTAACTTGATTGGAAAACATTCACTTTCACACTGGCGCAATGTACTCGTGCTCGCGCTCCTGAGAAATTGAATAGGTACTTTTCACACTTGTAAGGTAAACTACTATTACATGTATTTATAATAAGTAAGTATACTAAAAAATATTCGGATACTATCTAATTTAATTAGCTAATAGCTTTCTAACCATGCAGCCTTTGTAAGTATAAATTACATGAATTTGACGAACATGTACATCACTGATATATTTGCTTAACATTTGAGGAATGAAAACACAGTAGTTTAGTTTGCAACACGTAAGAGAAAGTCTCATCGAAAATGTGTAATATATGTGCTGTGAGTTTGTGATTCTGTATGTGTGTGTTACCAATATTAATTAGCTTAATTAGTTTGACCAAGGCACTTGTTGATTAATTAGTTCTCCGTTTTCTAGTCAAGTTTGTAATATGGTAAACTGATTGCCATCCATAGAAACAACATACCTACACACACAGAAAGGACAAACACAAAGTACCTTGCAAAGCTCTTTTGTCTATGCGCAGTGTTGGATTTTCATTTCAAATTCAAAGGAAATTCGTATTCGTATCATACCTACTTTTGTTTTGTGTTGAAGTTCTGCAAGATATTTAACATATTCATTTGATTCGCGCCAAGTAGTGATTGGCATTCATTTGATATCATTCAAATAAATAATAAAACGTGAATTACGTCTCAAATATTTCATAACAATCAGTTGCTTAATGGATATCATGACGTATCCATGGCATTATGGACTCATAATCCCATGGATACGTGTTTATTATTCATTATGCCATCGATACCAAACATAGACGCGCATGAATAGCTCATTTGCAGATAGATTGTTGTAGAATGCACAAAGATGCATCTCCTGATGTTAGTAATTAGCAATTTGAAGGTTATATCGGTTAAATGTCATCGCAGATGGTGGTGGAGAGCGTTGATGTATTTTGCCAATGTAATTGAGAATAGTCGTGTATTATTCTTCAAATTCACTCGGATAGTTACGATACTTGCTAGCGGCTCGTGAATTATAAGCCCAATAATACACTTATTGAATAATATACTATAAACAAAAAAAAAGATGGAGAATACTTTCCGATCAAAAGAGTATAGTTCCATCCGAAACTTATTTAGTGCAAGCGTACCAACTTTTAGTGGCACAATACAGTGTCTGTCACTGTTTGACAATAATTCTAGTTTCTAGTCATATGCAACTAGATGTATATAAACAGTTTGAAGTGCTCGAAGGCAACGACAAGCGTCAAACGTAACCACTAGAAGTAGCAAACTAGACGTTGATAGTTCTTGTTCTCATTGGGGTTCTTGAGGTTTGCGCCGTTTCCGTCGTGGCGAATGCTCACGGCATTACGAATATCTTGTCTGCATTTGTACCACCCTAACCTAACCTATATTATACTCGATTGTTGAACGTATGCACAACGTGGAACTTTAAATATACTGAAGGGAGATCTTCTAAACGCGGTAACAGATCTCGCTCGGTTACATCGTTAAATGGCTGCTGCAGATTTGTAGATTTCCACAGTTCCAACCTGGTAAGGTTACCATATTTGCACATTCCCACTAAGCAGAAGGTTTATGTCACTAAATACTCAAATGCATTGTAAATACTTAGGTATTTCATTCTCATTTTCAACTTGTAATCTGATAAAGTATCAAAAACAGTTCTCACTTTTAATTAATTACTCGAATTTATAAAAATAATAAATGAAAGCGATTAAATTAAACGCCGTCCGATTAAATCAAAATGCGATGTCCTTGAGTCCTTTTTGCCCTGCTATGAATGAGTGAACGGACATCCGGTCCAGTGCAATGAATGGCCGATTGAATGAGGCGTATAAACAAGAACTTCCAGGGCTCCTACATGCCTAGACATTCCAACCAAATTCAAGCTAGAAATCGAAGCATTGTGTCGACTTAATTGTATCCGATTTAAAACTTGTTCAAATACAATGTATTTCAACGCTATCTATAGTTTTCTTTTTTCTCTTTAACAACGTTCGACCCAATTTGAGTTAAAAATTTCTTTCCAATATTCATGATATCGCTCGGATTCGGCATCTGTTTTCAGGTTCGGGTATTTATTTCGAAAAAAAAGGAAAAGGAAATCGAACACGTCTTTTACAAATAAAGCGAATGTTTTGTCGGCAAATACACAAAGCATACATAACAAATCAGGAACATTGAACAATGAGCAACAAGGAAAAGGAAAGGGAAAAAAGTAGAACGGGACAAGATAAAAGTAAACGGAAAAATGAATAGGAATTGGGAAACAAATGTACTCCAACCGGTGTCCTGGTGGAAACATGCATCATTAGCAGACCAAAAAAATCTGTCCATTACTTTTGTTTCGTTTTGTTTCATTTGTCCAAATGAAATTTGTTCAAAATGAAACTAATTGGCCTTTACATCTAGTTAAAAGTATCGTTCTTCTCTAGAGGCCTAGTTAAAATTTGAAAGGTGGATGGAAATCCATATCATTATCATAACGTTTCGGTTTTTATCAGTGTTCATTAATTTGGGAAACAAAAAGTTGTAAATCTGGAGCAAGCCTATAAATAGTAAGTTTGATATCTGGGTTATTTTAAACTGTTAGGTGGATAAGAAGAAGCAACGCCGAAGGAATCGAAAAGGGACGTATAACTTTCGATATAGAGAAGATAGTTGAGTTAGAAATTGTAAGCGCCTTAGGGTTAAATAGTGTTTCATAAACTGGCTCCGTCTTCTTACGACACGACTTGCACATAAAGTTCCCTGACCTGAACGCTCTAAGACTAGTTATAGCATTCTACAGAGTTGATGTTGAACGCTGGGGATGTTGGGATGCTTGAAGCAAACGTGGAGCGTGCAAGGGTGTGTGCAGTGCATGTTGGCATCGGCCAACGGTCGGCGGTTGGATGGTTGGTGGGTTTCTAAAAGACGTTCAGCGGTTCAGCGGTTCGGTGGCTCGCTTGGCTCCATGGCTTGGTAAGCTTTAGCTTTGTGCTGAGTTACGCTCTATATATAGTCCACTATATTCTTTCGTACCATCGGAAAACGAAACGAGAACGACGCGATGCATTGAATTGTGGAACGCTCGAGGGTGGCCAACGAAAAACGACGCTAGGTTTTGACTCCTAGACTCGAGACTCGACACTATGCTTTTATCTATCTCCTAGCACCAAGCTGGCTTCTGGCTGTGTTGCAATACAGTCAAGTCCAGCTTGGTTCACGTACTCGAACATGATCGGTTTCGATGGCAAATATGGGAAAATGAAAAGCAAAAAAATCGGGCGAAACTCCCAGAAAATGGTAGAAAACTGGGAAAATTCGTTGTTTGGTGATTTATATAAAAACGTTTGGACGGTATGCACACCACGTACGTCCTAATACAACAACTATCCATACTTTTCCCTTCTTACTACTTCCACTACCAGTACCACTATGCTGCTGCCCATTATTGCCTCAACCTCAACCAATGCTTGAACAACTACGGTCCTTAGTATTTATATTTCTCTGCAAGCACTCTGTCAGTAATAAGTTAAGTGCACAAAACTTAATAAAAAATTTGATCAATTTGTCTGTAAATCTTGATTAGAGAATAAAATTTTACCAATTTATGCTTTGTCAGCATTTTTTTTCTCGACTTTCTTGAACGCCGATAACCGATATAGAATTTAATGTTTTCTCCCAAAAATTAATAAAGCAAAAGCGTAATTTTAAAGAAAATAAACTCCTGGTCCATAATTCAATGTTTCGTTTCTAATTAGCTGTTAATCATTTATACAAAGTACTTAATTTCTAAAATAAAAAGTTAATGAATCAGCAAAAACGAAACAAAGACGCAACTAAGATTTTAAGACTTGAAAGATGTAAAAGCTTCACAGTCACAAGTAATTTTTGTTTTTATGACTTTGTCTGTGAGTGGCTGAGTGAGTCTCTTTGTCTTTTCTATAAAGGTTTTTAAAACTCAACTCCTGAGGACCAATCTCAATTTCTCTAGTGGGTCCATTCTGTAACTTCTTTTTATTCTGGTTACTTTTTTAGATTCTTATACTTTTTTTTACAACGTGCCAAATTAGTCTCCTTAGTTGTCCTTCTTTGCTTTTCATTCTAGTCTTCATTTTCTTTTTTCGTCTGCATTTACTACACGAATCTTTTCTTTTAAGCCGTTTTGTTCAACGGCTACATATTCTTTTGGTCGAACATTCCATATTCCCTAGTGTTCTGCATAAAATTAAGTTCCATTTTCCATCTTATTAAGCTTCCTCTTTTTTACGATTTTTTACCGTCTTGCGGTTCTTATTTCTGCATTGGTTTTTGCAAGTAAAACCGACCGCGCATCTCATCGATGCGTTAAATGACTAGAAAATCATTACGCGGTCGAGTTTATCGTCCGAAATGCCGAAACGACTACGTAGACTTTCAAGTTTGCGGTAGAAACTCTTCGTTGCCTCTTTGGCCTAGTCATGCTCTAGTCACCTCTTAGTGGTTGACGGAAAGAATTGACTTTTAAGTTACTGCCTTCATCACTTCACGATTTCATGTCTTCACAACTTCACGACCTCACCACTCCATTCTTCCAACTGCAAGTCGGAGTTCTGATCTTCAAGTCATCCGTTCTAGACTTCGATTTCGATCTGTGTGCAAGTGTGTTGTGTGTGTGTGTGTGTGTGTGAGTATGTGTCTCTATACCGTTTATAAAGATCAAAGAGTCATATAGAAAACTACGCCAAAGCCTCGTGTGTCATTCAATGAACTACCTACTTGCGTTCTTGCATTTTTGCGTATTTGCTGATGTTTGTAAACTTTTCATATAGTCTTCCTTTCTTGATGCTCCAAACTTCCAAAACCTATAAGTTTCGATGGAAATTCGTATGAGACGTTACCTTCCTCTTAGAGTCCTTTTTTTTTAAATATAAAACGCCGTTCAGAGAGTCAGGCTCAAGGAGCAGTTCAGTGATTTTACTCACTTTACTTGCACTCACACATCGCTGACATCAAACTCGCACGTCGCATTGGGGTTGGGGTGGCAAGGCAAGGTACCTATTGACATATCTTTGAGCTACGATGCCTTCTGTACTACACACTATTCTATATACTATGCAGCATACCAAAAAAGTAGAAATAGGATGTGAACGAGGAGGACAAGAAACGTAAATGTAAGACGAATACCGGAACCCATTCGATCGGAAGAAATGTGATTTTGTACGAATGAAAGACGAAGCATTCCCAGTTTTCAGTCCTGTTGCCGTTTCATTTCGTTCCTGTTCATACACGAAATGCGATTCGGCTTACCTCCTAACCGTGTAATGCCTCTCCTTTTTAAAGGATTCAATACTAGTACCTCAAGCATTCCATATTACATGAGAATAACGCTTCAGGATCCGAACCTTTCAGGCTTCTCCTTCTATCCCCTTCTTTCTCATTCGTAGTCATACTCTTTTCTTTCTTACAATATCATTTTTCTTCTCAATTTTATCAACAGAAGAAAAAAACGGATTAATGTTGTCGATTTAATCAATATTTGATTAGTATTTGTTACGCCATATTTGAAATACGATATTTGATTTCAACAATATTTATGATGTACTAATATTTATTCCCCGGAACAAGGGGAATTCAAGGACTCATCTCTTTGCTTTTTTAATTTCTCCTATATAAATTACCAAAGTTATTAATGTACTTTTGGACAAAAGCTGCGGAGACAAAATGTTGACATCAAACAAAATAATCAGGACGACTACACCGTCCAACTTCGTTTGGACGGAATTTGTTCAAAGCAACCACACACAAGACCCAGGAATATCATCTAAAAAATCACTTTTCTGCTTTCCTTTTATACCTTCGGTACATGGTCGGAAAGTAAAAATCATGTTTAACCAAATAAATGAGTATTTGAAAAGATTGCTAAGGAACTCAATCATAAAAGTCAACAACAAATCATATTTTTTTTTTCAAATTTACTCCTTGCTATATGGGACTCAGCTTCCACACCTTCTCGCGGCATTCTTGTCTTTCACATGCAATTCGCATTTCTTGTTTCGGTAGCCTCTTAGGCCTTACCTTTCGCTTTTTGAGTATAACTAATTCCCTCCTGGTCCAGGACCGACCGTTGGCGAACATATATTTCTAATAAAATTTACGATTTCCTGCTTTATATATTTTTCACAGACACATACATACATTACATCACATCTAACATATTCACAACACACATACCGAAAAAATTGGAAAGGCTGCGTCTTATTTATCACAACTGGGTGCGTTTTCGTGGAAATATATGTATACGACTAGTGAAAAACTACGTTACCCTTAAGTTTTTACCTCACCAACCCTCTTCTACTCATAGGTAATGTTCGCGTGGATATACACATGCAGACGGAAGATGAATAAGATGAAAAAATATATATGTGTGTAAAAAAATAAATAAAAATATATTGGTCCAAGCTCTACGTGGGGTAGGTAGTAAGTGGTATGTCGGTATGTGGCAAGTGGCAAGGGTTATATGTTGGGTGGGTAGGTGAAAAATGGTCCTTATGAAAGATTTTTTCTACTTTACGTTTTATTCGTACTTATTTTATATGTGTAGACTCGCTCGCTCTATTCGTCGTATTTTCTCTCACAGTTTTAGATTCACGTGCGGTCTGAATAAGTAAAAACAACGTATATTTGTTTACAAGGCGTCAAGTAAGAGGAAAAAATAAAAATAAATCGGAAAAGCCAAAAAAAACGTCATTTTTCATACCCTTGCTAAACCTTTGGGCCCCACGAAATCTGTTGTTGCCTTTTTTACCTTTTTTTTTCTATCGAACGATTCCACAAATAATGTCAAGGTTGTTCAGAGCATAAATTGAAGCAAGAACATGAATTGAAGCAGGGCGTAGCGAGTGGGGCTCGGGGGGTGCTGTTTGTACTGTAATAGCATTTTTAGCACTTATAAGATTAAAATTTAAAAAAAAAATGAATTTTTAGTTCTTGTAATAAAATTTTCAGCATCTGGCTACGCCACTGATTACTGAAATCGAAGTATAGTCAAAATCTAAACCAATAAGGATTCATCACATTTTATTTTGCATTCTCTGCAATACTGTGGAATAATTTGACAGTAATTTTCATTTAACGTGTTTGCAGACATTTAGTCGTTAAGTAAATTAGTTTAGACAGTTTAGCGTCTTGTCAGTCAATTGATCGTCCAAATTCCCTATATTTCGTAGATACATTGTGACACTTTCGAGTGTTTTGTTGATGGTAAAGTATGTGCGTGAGTATGCGCTGGGTAATTTGGGAACGTGATTTGTGTGAAGGCACTGTAAGGACTTCCAACAACGTCTGAAGAAATCTTCTATAAGTCTGTTATACACACATATATTACCTATATATGGTCTGTAGTTGTATATGTGTGTGTATGCTGTATGTATGCCTTTTGGTTGTATGTATAGGAGTAGACATAGTATTAGAGTGTGGAAAGCTCATTTCGAACGACATTCATCTTGTATGGTCTCGTGGAGCTGCAATAATAAGGGTTATAACTCAACCGCGTCTTTTCGACTTCTCTGCGAATACGTCGTGGGTTGTGAACGAACGTTCGGAGCATTGCGGGGGGTGCACCATGTCTACCATGTTACCACGAGAAACGGCAAGAGACGGCCCCAAACGCCTTTTGAAACGACATGAGAAAGAGCGTTTGTGCGTTTATATTACCATTTTACCATCGTGGGATACGAACGTATGCGTATGTATTTCGTCGTCTATTGCGACCATTCTCAGTATTTGAATTTTGCATAAGAAAATAGGAGAGAGAAAAAACGAACGGGAAAAATAAGGGAAAGAACTTGAGTTAACACTCACCCCCTATGCTAAGTCGCCAAGAAAAAGGATTTACTCACTATTTTCCTCTACTTCTTACACTTCTTTATTTTTCGTTTACCTTTTCATTCGCTTCTTCAAGTCCTTGAAATATTTCCACGTTCACTTTATATTCTATAAGGTGGGCATAAGCTATGAGATGAGACAATGTCCCGAAACACGGATTTATTTCCTTACTTCGTCCTTCATTTTGTTTAGCTCTGATTCTTTCATTTCATTCTCATAAGTATACCTTTACCTTTACATACACTTTTTAAACATTCTGTATATAAATAAAATATATACCTAAGGCTAAAAGAGGGCAAGTTTCATTGGCTCTCATTTTTTTTTCTTTATTAGATCCTAAAAACATATACGTGCTAAACACAACACCCTATCATGATGAAAGTGAAGGATGAAAATGAAAATGAAAAAAAAAGCAAAAAGTGGAAACGAGTGTTTAGGGTTTGTGGTCGTTTTAGTCGCTTTTATGCGCGTATATACAAAAAGTCACCACAAAAAGGGTGAAAATCATATGATATGACTGTTACGAGATTAACTTGAACTGATACTGATAACTTGATAAGTATTCAAATGGAACGACAAAATAAAATAAATGTTGTTGAAATTTAAAATGATTAATGATCTTCCAATTTGACACAAGGAGTAAACATACAAAAAGGTAACAAGACTTTTGATATTGCAACTCTCTCGACTTGACATGAAGTTGATCGAGTAAAGTTAAAAAAAATACGAAAAGTTGAAACTAGATATAAAAAAATAGATTTTTTTCTTAGGCGTATGACTAGGAAAGTAAATCGGAAAATCGAAAGATTTTCTTCTCGCTGGCCACGAAATGAGAAATAAAAGAACGAGGCGATCGAGATCGAACAAGTTCGTTTTGTCGTTTGATTTGTTAAATGAATTTACTGACTCTCCCGGCTGATTCTACTCATTTTTTTTGCCGCTTGTAGTTTTTCGTTTTGGGTCATTCAATTTGTGTAATACTGGAAAACTTCTACAAATGCGAAAACGAAAACAAACAATGATTGAAAAATGAGGAACGAAAAACAAAACAAAGGTTTTAAAACGTCGTACTTAATATATAGGCGCGCTTCAATACGTCTTTTGTTTTTGCCCTGTCAAGCCTTGAAAGTACAATTTGACGAAAAGAAAACATCAACATTAAATCAAAACATATAATACAAAGTTGAGACTGAAAGTGAAGAAGGAAAAGAAAGGGGAGCAATGCGTGAAATAAAGAAAATCAAGCCTCGAGCTCAAGAAAACTAGCAACAAAGTCGAATCGAATCGTGAAAAGATTTCATTATGTTTTAGTTTCCATTATCTTGCATTTTCTAAACTCGCTGGATATGTACGTACAGGTCCATAGGTATAACATAATAAGAGAGACAGACTCGAAGAACAGAAACAATCAAAACATTTATAACTTTTCAATTTATACGATATACTTGGAGCCATAGAAATAGAAGTATATAGAGAGAACATAAAGTCGAATTCATGCAAACGGTTCAAATTCAAACGAATGCATTTTTGGAACCCTTAAAACTGTTGAGCCGAAACCTCGCTGCGAATTAATCAGAAAAAAACGGCTTGTATAATAGATGCTAGGTTAATGTTCGTTTGCCTATTTGCTGCAGCGGTGACGGCGTGGTTCGTTGGATGTTATATGTCAAAAAGTCTGTAAATGGGCGCCACTCGACGTATAACGTGGCAGAGACACAAAGTACACAGTTTATTTAATGTGGTTATTAATTTATTTATTAAATTCCAACAAAATACCACAAGATTAACGAATTGCACACAGGCTAAATAATCCGCGGTATAAATCCTTAATTCAAAGTACGGGCCAACAGCCACACCGAGTTTTTATGCCTGTTTAAGTCTGCATATAACAATCAAGCCGCAACCGAAGATAATCGTCACGATTCAGGTGTAGGTATCTGAATCGAGACGAAAATTTGTACTAAACTAAATAATCAAAATGCACTATTGACTATAACATCTGTGACACAATTTCAAACAATGATGAGGGGTTAAGTGCACGATATCCCGGCCGGGAATACAAATATAACGTTCAACGTTACATAGAAAACGATTGAAAATGGTTAGAGAATTCAGAAATAAAAATACTATTACTAGGTCTAAACAATTAGAGCTAGACATTCAAAATAAGTGAAAACACGTGTTTAGAGTGTTTTTCTACACCTATTTAGTTATATGGGCATTATTAGCATTTTTTGAGTGATTAATGGTACCTATAACTCACTACCGTGAGTTATGGATTTTCATAAATCACTGCATTTTAATAACCTTGATCGCTTATATTTGTAGATCATTTAAAGTTCAACAAGATTTAACGAATTTGAAGTGACCGATCCAACTTATCTTTATGATCTAAAATCTCGAAAGAACCCGAAGAATTCCGACAATGGCTCTATATGTATCGCCCGCCATATTGTTACAGCTGTCAGCTAGTGCTTCGTTCTTTGCTTCATCGAGAACATCACGATTTCTATTTTGTATTAAAAATAGTGCAAGGTATAGAAAAAGCATATAGTATTATATTCGCGATTATGGCCATTGTTCACACAGATGAATTACGCAAACTTCATCACCATGAACAATGGCTATCATAATCGTTCATATAATAATATACTATTAAACATTGTTTAATTGATGAGTGGATAGGTGGGGCAGGGTCAGCACACTGTTGTTAGCTTGGTACGAATTGTAACACGGACGTTGCATTACTTGGTATCTTTATTCTATTTCTACAATCAAATGTAGTAGTTACTCACAGTCAACTAAATGTCAATCATTTAAAATTACTCTGCAGTTTCTCTATATGTAAGCATTGTTGTATCTTAATGGGAACAGAAAAAGTTTTCGAACTTCTACCTCTACACACTCTAGCTGTTCATTTTCAGTGATACCGGAACCTCCAATATCTTTTATCCTTCTCTTCTTAGTTCTTGCTCGTATCCTTATTGTTTTCTTCGGTTTTTGTGTCCTGTTTTCCTGTCCCTTAACCTACCCTTGCATTGTGTTCCTTCGTTCCTTCTAACTTGGTGGAATGTGTACTATGGCATATCGTGTTTTGGACACATGGACGCATTTGTTGTTTCCGTTGCCATCCTCTTGTGCCTGGTAAATATGTGTCGTCTGGTTCTTTCTTTTCGAACCGCAAACACGTAAAATCCGAGTGTCTGGCCAGTACCAGAAGCCATCTAACCGAGCTTGACTTGGTACGTTGTTCGTTCGCAATCTCTCTCCGCTTTATCAATACCATAAATCACTTCTGTATAGATTCGATGATAAATGGCGTTGCCATGGTCGCGAATAAATTGAAGTCGACAACGGACTGCAAACTAGTCCGCAACAACACTTCGTATACCACTCATTTTCATATATATTTTATTGAAATAAAATAGAAACTAATAAATTACATAACTTTTAAGACAGTACCACAGAAAATGTACTAAAAGAAGTGACATTGAATTTCGACATGCCTCGTGTGGTGACCTTCAGCCATGTTGTGTGGAGGTTCGAATTTGCGGGAAATTTGATTTACCGCAAATTTTAACCTCCAAACAACATGGCTACATGCCGAAAGTCACCAAATGAGGTTTGCAATAAGACGCGAAGTGTCACTTCTGTTATATATAGATCAGTCCAAAACAGCGGTTTACATACTGGGGACTTGGTGGGCACTGTTAAACGGAATAATAAAACGAGCAAGACAGTTCCCAAGCCATCTTGTATTTTTGATTTAAAATACAGGAAAACGGCTGCGGTGGCTTTTAGAGTGGGAGTGGTGACCATAATGACAGTTTTACTTGGACTGGTCTATTCTGTGACATTAGGTACTTATCTAAAAAGCAAAACATAACCTAAATAAATTACAATGCACTATTAAAATGGCAATAATCATATTTTCAAGAAATCAAGACATATTGTACATGAAGTGTCATTCTATATTTCATGTTACATTCCCTTTCAACGTTGCGACGATTCATAGACATTTTATTATGAAATTTACAACATTCCAGTATTATATTCACCGCAGTTGTTCGTCGCCTGGTAGTAATTCGCTTATGAACATTTTAAGATTAAACCTACTGGCATTCGCAAATGAAATACATAATACACCCAACCGTCGACATTATAAACGAAAGTTTGGTCGCTTTGTTGCCTCCTTGTGTCTCGTTTTGTTTCGTGTTGTCTTATTTGGCCCTATGTTATCCGTACCGTACCGTATATACAATTCTGTTCAGTTCACTTATAGTTCTTGTAAACGTACTTATTGCATTTAACGTACGAGTATGTGCAAGATGTTGTTCGAAGCATTAATTATCTGGCTCGCGGAAACTTCGCGTCCCCGTGCTCTAAACGCGCACGTTCCATTCCGTTCTACTTGTTTTCTGTTCTGAACAGTTAGTTCTGTTCAGTTGTATTGTGTATCGTATTGTTTTACGGTTGTGTATGTGTGTGTGTGTGTATTTGTGTTATATTCCTTTGCAAAACGCAATTTCGCGACTAAACTCACCTTCACTACCAGTTAGTATTAGAATTAGTCGTGTACGTGTAGTTGTTGAACGCGTATACGCAAAGCCAAAGGCATTACATCAATGGTATGAGCAAGAAAATAGAAGCGAAGAGGAACAAGTGTATGTAAGTGTTTAAGTGTTAGATGGCTAATAAGAGAGGAAGGAAAGAGCAAGTAGCAAGAAGCAAGATGCAGGTGCGAATTTTGTTATTAATTCGTGAAACTATGTTATCTATAAGAGCTTATTAGCACTCGTAAGTTTAGACAGAATATGAGCTTAAAACTGTAACTACTGCTTTAAACATAAAATATTCGTTACTTATGGTACTCTATATTATTTTAATTTGCTCATATTGTTTCTTCAGATTTGTATTCAACATTTTAACAGAAATTTTCCTTATGTTATCCATAAGACAAACTCGGAATCCGTGAGCGATTTAGATTAATAAATGAATTTAGGAAGGCCTTCAACTCACAGTACAAATTTCATTCATATTACTAATTAATGTAGTAATACCTATTTACAGGAAAATTTCTCTCTTTCCCACTGGGAGTCGAACCATCATAGTTCAAATGGTAAAACTATGCACTAGATATTAGTGCTTCATCTTGTCGAGACAAGACGACATTTCAAGTCATTTTGTCTCGTCTCGAAAATACTGAAGAAAGTCATCTTGATCTCGGTTTTCAGAAATTAATCGAGGTCTCGGCAACGAAATCTTTTGGAGATCTCGTGTCTCGAATATACATATGTAGAATGAAAGAAATTTCGGAACAATAAAAATAAGGACAAATATACAGGGTGTCCAATTTGTATGAAATAGTTTGATTTCATCTAAACGGTTAGAGATAGACGGAAAATGAAAATATCGTTCAAGTATACAGGGTGTTCGATAAAAGCGCTACTGACATCAATATTTCTTTTAAATAGCAAAGCCCGCGTTAAAGGGAAAAATTCAAGAATTCGAGATTTTTGCGAAATCTTGTAGTCTTGACTATGCTAATCTTGGTAAAGATTGTATACTTAAGTCTTGATCTCGATTTTACGAGATTTTCCAAAAAAAAATCTCGTCTAGATATGCAGATATGCAGAAGGTCTGAGTTCGACTCCCAGTGAGAGAGAATTTTTTTTGTAAATATTACTACATTAATTAGTAATATGAATGAAACTTGTACTGTGAGTTGAAAACCCTCCTAAATAAATATTTTTAAATTTATTCTTATCTATTAAAAAAAGTTCTTATCTACTAAATCTTATCGTAAGGTGATGAGAAAAAACAACAATTCCATGCATTTTTAGAGTGAATTAAGTTTTTCTATTTTCTCAATTCTCAGTGTTGTCTGCCAAGTTTTTCAAGCACTATACGTAAGTATATAGTATTCGCACGTTTACTCGTTTTCTCTTAATCTCATTCCTCACTCTCCAGTCGTAGGTATACACGTGTGGGTTTCGCACTTGAAGGTTGGAGCCCCACGGTTTCATATATAAAATTGCCAGCAACCAAAATTCTCCCCAAAAGCGTGTGTGTAGAGTTTAGATGGAGTTAGCTTCTACCACATATACGTTTGACCAATATTTTTCGTCCAGGATCTTTCTAATACAGTTTCAACTCAAGTATATTATATAAAAGTACAAACTTAGGAAATAATTCCAGTACTGCTAACTTTCTACGTCAATTCGTTTTCTTGGGCAATGTTAACTGGAAAGGAAATTACAGCACGATTTCAATCCTAGTTCACATATTGAAAATATTTGAATATTCGCTTAATTTCTGCATTATTTAAAAATTAATGTGTAAAAGTTTTGCACAATGTTGTACGTAGATGTATAGCATGTGTAAATTGAACTCACTCTCACATCTTTTAGTCTTATACTGGCAACTGTAAGAAAAATGTATAGTACAGAAGTGAAGTGTATAGAGAACAGTGCTATGTCACTATGTGCGTGTGGGTACATACTGTATATACATCGAAGATATATATTTTCGTTCCTTTACGAGTGGCCAATCTCAAATATTGAAGCCATCTGCTTGTTGGATAGTTGGATGGTTGGGTTGTAAGGTTGTTGGTAATCTTGGGCATGTTGGGGATGTTACTAGAGGTAAATGGTGTACGTGAAATTGGATGGGGTATAAACTACAAGACAAGACAAGCTTTACAGTACTTGCAACCATGCTGTACACTTACTTTTAACTCTTTTTCTACATCAATTTACGCCTCTTTGCTCTTTTTTGCTTTTGGTTTACTTCTGTTTACTCCATTTCGTTTGCAAGTTGCATTTTCGTCCTAAGCTTTTCCTGATTTTGATTCATTCATTCGTATTGTTGAGTTTATGCTTTTTATATCATTTTATTTAAAACGAAATAGCAAGAAACCAAAAATGTAAAAATCGAATGAAATATTGGTAATACCAGAAAAATTATTGCTATAATTCAAGTAAGTAATGCTTGTAAGAAAAGAATGGCATTTTGCATTATGCAATTGTAAGTTACCGAATACGACTTGGCGAATCGGTTTTGGGTTAAAGCGAATCGACCGATCGTAAATTTCATCATTGACGTTGTAATGGTGGCTTGTAGAGTTATAGATAGGGGCGGATTTCGTTCGAAATCGTTGTTGGAATCGGTAACAAGACGCGAAGAAGTCGGAAAACACAAGCAAAACGACTCAAGGACAGGAACATGAAAAAGAAAAAGAAATAGGAAAATAGGACAAAAAAAACCGAGAGAAAAAGTAAAAGAAAATAAGGGAGAAGAGAGAGATAGAAGAATGGTTCGTTCGAACTTATTGGAAGTGCAAGCGGTGCCTTTTGTAACTGTGATTTGTAACGACTTAAAGCGCGGTTTCTTGGCCCCCCATGCGCTCCAAGGAATGATGTAAGAGCTATGAGAGCCAAGTGCCAACACTAAAGACCTCCACCCCCTTCTTGTAAATTACATCAAGTTCCTTCAAGTCTCTTTAAGTTGCCCCCTCATCCTTAACAGACTCATTCAACGCGTGCACACCAAAAATGTCAATTTTAAGTGCTCGGAACAATGCTATTTATTGATCATAAACTTCTATAAATTAGAACGTCATAAATCATAAGTTTTCTACACACAAAAGTGCACAAGTGCAGTTTACACTTACACACACATACGGAACCATCAATGATATAAAATATTTTTCACATTTTTCATTTCGCAATTACCCTTATTTTTATAGATTAATGGCATAACGATTTAATAGTTCCTGATGCAATTTTTCTAATTTTTTTTTGATTTCTTGTTGCAGGATATCATCATGGACATCAACTCTACAGGGTCATAAATAATTAAATAACCAACCAACAAGGAACAAATATCAAACTGCCAAATGCATTTCATCATTCTTTAAATTCTTCAAATTAGTTGAAGAAAACGATGAATCTATGAATAATTGACACTGCTAATGCCTAGTTATTGATTTATTGTTAAAAAGAAACCTTTAAAAGTCCTCTGGCATTTGTTGTTGTTAGACGTGAAAATAGTTGAGCGGGTATCCTTAGAGACAGAGTATAAAGATGCAACGAGCCTTAACGTCTCGTCAATCACATCATCACCATTCGACCGGCGGCGGTGGTGGTACCAATCATCAACAATTGCTCGGGCCATTAGAAAGCGCATTGTCGTGCTTATGGGTCGTTACGCCGTTGGCGGCAACCATCTCGTTAGTGTTAGTGCTTGTTGCAATGTTGACGAATCAGTGGCTACATACGGACGAGAAGATGAACAATCCATCCTATAACGGTACAGGCGACAAGGATTACTTATCTAAGATGACCGTCTCTGGCTTGTGGATGTTCTGCTTTACAAATGGTAAGTGAATTACTTGTTTATTCAATCCAATAACAACTATTTTTAAACTTCTACTAATACACTTCAGTCTTTAGGTGTATAAACTTAACCTAGAAAGTAGGCAAGGTACGTTTCTATTGAATTTCCTGAAAAATCTGTAATTGGAATATTTTTTTGTCTTTATTCAATTTTTACCTTTTCCGACGATGAGGAAATTATTCTTATTTCTATAAATGGGTGAGAAATTTTCCGGCAAATCTACGAAGCATTTACATAAGATAATTAATCCTTTTTTAGTTCGGTTCTATTCTCATATTTTAAAGTTTAGACGAATATGTTCACTTGCATTTCGTCGTGTATGATAACTTATAAAGAAAGTATAAATTGTCAATTTAGGAGTGACACACCCAAAGGATAGTCAACTAGAGAATTCATTGTTGTTTTCGGCAGAATTCAGATTATAATTCATTAAGAATCTAGAAATCAGTTTTTAATTCGCCTCGGAATCCATAATCTTATAATGCATTAGTATCAATCAGTTCGCGCATGCGCAATGTCAATAACTGTCAGTTTTAGTGCTGAATTGATTCCACAATTCACAGAATTCATTGCATAACTCACAGAATCTTCGAAATCGCAATCCAAATTTCGGGAAATCTTTAACAATTCCAGAATTTATGGGATTCTTTATTTTTGCAAGCTTCCGGAATTCTTAATAAATTGGTGTAAATTTTACTTAATTGACTACCCTTTGGACACACCACAGAATATATAGGTACTAACAGAAGCGATAATTCGCGTTGCTCGGCAGACCTCGTTTGGTGACCTTCGGTGTGTCAGCCATGTTGTGTGGAGGTTGGAATTTGCGGGAAATTTGATTCTGGTATTTCCTAGACTAGTGAAAATCTCGACCTCAAATTTGTAGTCAGCTGTGTTTGTATACCTACATTCAGAATGAAACACAGCCAAGTTGATAAAATATAGTTATTCCTACATAATTGGCAAATAACATAAACTTTAAACTTTTTTTTAACAGTTTGTTATGCATTTTCCAAATACTAACTTTGATTTCAATTTGATTCTCTTTTCAACTTTAAAGTTCTCTCCTATACAGAATATTCATTTATCGAGTGGCCTTGGAGATTTTCATGTTAAAAACTTCAGGTCGTGTTAATGGGTCTCCTGCGCAATAGTTTGCAAACAAAAAACTCACACTCTTAATTTGGACTATTCTAAAAAAATTTAATACTGGCCATGGACCGATTGGTTAAGAAAAAAATTTTAAAAAAAGAAAAAATTTGAAATTTTATCGCAGGCAACTACATTAACATCAATATTTTATTGATCTGAGTAAATGAATGCAACCCATTTTGCCTACAATGTTATTTTCAAATTTTTTGACTTTTTAAAACTTTTTTCTTAAGCAATCAGACCATGGCCGGTATTAAAAATGATCAGAATGGGATAAAAATGGTCGAAATTAAGAGTGTGATTTTTTTCTTTGCAAACTATTGCGCAGGAGACCCATTAACACGACACGACCTAAAGTTTTTAACATATAAATCTCCATGGCCACTCGATAAATGAATATTCGTACCTGTATTCTTTTACCTTTGTTATGTGAAGTTATGGATGAAGTTATCATCCATACCATTGTTGTTCCGGACTTGAATAAATCCGGAACAACAATGGCGAAACGAACAACTACCAGCTAGAAAACTAGTATTTGAAAATGTACAAGTTCAACACGCTTATAAAGGCAATATGAAAATTCATATATACCTATACAGGGTGTTCTGAAATTGGCGGACAATCGCCAGGTAACATTGTAGATCGTGTCAAAAGAAAACGAAAATCTTAATACAAAAATGTCCGGAAGGTCCTTGTTTGTCCTGAACACCCTGTATATGGGACGAAACTTTTTTATTCAAAAATCGAGCATACAGTTAGCATGCACATAAGCATTAGCATATCCACTGCAAAATGGAGTATTGCTTCTATTCTTGCATGCAATACTTCCTTCTATCAGGAGACGTTGATAGAAAAGGAATATGGGAATATGCGAGACTGGACTTACACGAGAATTTCTGTCCTATATTACACCAAGTTTTTCACAATGTGACAAAAGAGACTTTTATTGTCCCAATTAATCAAACAACTCATTAAAACGATTCTAACACTAAGCATGCATGCATAAACTAAAGCAAATAAGACAAAAGCTGTAGGCCTGCATATTTGGACAGTTTAAAATGAATTGCCAATGTGACTAAAGTCTGAATTAAGCGAATTACTCATTACGAAGGATGAGGGATACACTTCTCGTCCATTTATTTCGTTCATTCATTAATTCCTGAATTCATTTGTTCACTTGTGGACTTGTGTGGATTTATTCATTTGTTTCACTTGCTCTGCTCACTTGTTCCACGCGTTACAAACGCAGACAATGTGGACGTTCACATATTGTGAAATTAAGACCGGACAGGACTTAGCTTGCTACAAGGATGTGTTTGGGATGGTCTGGTTTCGTCTGGATATGGACTGCAGAGTATGAGTATGAGATGTGAATGCTCGAACTAATTACAAGTTAGCTCAAGTCGTTTACACGACCTGGCTGAGTTATGAGTGGCGAGGGTCTCTTTTCCAAGTCCATCCCTCAACTACCACAATAATTTCATACCACACCACTGAGTAATAACACTGAGTGTTTCTTATATTACAACAAATATTAACTTAGTAATTGAAAGAAAAAAAAAGAACTTACTCGAATTGCTTTTAATTATTACTAAAGTATATTTTTAACAAAGTATGTTTTTTTGCTGTTATTTGTGTTGATTTTTTTGGAACACTTTGTAGGCAGAGTAAGGCTGTTTCCTTTATATTTAGTCAACGGGTGACAAACTAAAAGGATAACTAACTACAACACCCTTTGCGACAATGCACGACGAGGAGCATTTACAGTTATAACTTGTTGAATATTATAACGACAAAGGATACAACGCTTGAGAACAATAAACAACTAAGCAACAACAAGACTGCATTAGACTAGAGTAATTATTTATAAACATGTTCCACTCCTATTAATGTAAATTGCAAATTGTTAATTGTCTTATTACAAGTTCTGGTAGAAGTCATAACCGAAATAGGAAAAAAAATAAATGAGCGTGTCTTCTTATTATAAATCGGTGCGTTAAATTCGCACCGCACCACTTTCCGACCATATACACTACTAGTAGAAGAAATGACCGGATTCTAAAACCTCCATCTTATGGAGATTTAGCTGGACGGAGTTTCTGATGGGTGGACGTGTGAGAGTGATCAGATCTGATCTGAGCTCACTTCATATCAACGCTCTCATAAAGGCAATACGGAATATTTTAGTATAAATAGAGTAACGATCGTGAATCGATCATCAGTCAATCTGATCGATTCAAACAGTACAGTTGCTAACTGATGAAGTCAATCAACAGTCACCAGTGCCACTACCAGCTCTCGCTCTCCACACAAGGACCAAACACGTCAACATCTTTGAGGTAATAAAGAACTTTTTTTACAAAATGTCTTGTATCTCCCTTCTGCAATCAACCCGGTCCGTCACGACCTCAACGCCAAGCGAATCCCCAACTCGACAACCAAGTCTACGAGGAAGTCTTCAGCATCTTCACACCCGAGTCGTGACAATACCTCCACCCATAAGAACCTCCGTCCATGTAAATCTCCATAAGCTGGAGGTTTTAGAATCCATTCATTTCTTCTACTACAACGACTTTGTGGAAATCCGCGAAATCAATTAAATCAATATGATTTCCACTTCCCGATTAAAATTAGTTTCACACATAAACACATCACTCCAAGAATCACTTCTTCTGAGTCGGGTGCCTAGATTCGACCAGTCAGAAATTGACCGAAACCCCTGACTTTTCTTACAGTACCTTCGGTATGGTCGGAAAGTAAAAATGCAACGAAAAATAACTACAACAACAAAATTATAAAAATAAGTATTTTAATTAAAGTTTTCTTGGGCGTAAGTAGACATGAAAGCTTAGCAACGCAAAAACTTAAGAATAAAAAGGTATTGCGAAACGGGAAAGTAAGGAAAGTTTATTAATTAGCGTTGAATCCGTGGGATTTTTAAAGAGTACCCAGGACGCAGGTTTATAGGTCGGTAGAGCTATATAAAATGTTAGAAAACACTTTCAGAAAACATTGGACTTTGGGGAGAGTACCTCTTATTCTATCTATAACGTCAGAAAATGTTTAGTGTCTACATTACATTAAAAAGTTTAGTTTATAAAAAGTTAATTAATAAATAGATATATACGAGATTCGTGTGCGTTTTTAAATATTATGACGCAGGCCATCGTTTAACTTATTCCTTTAGTGGATGTTATGGTAACGGTAACGATAAATCATCGAACTCGTTCGCACATTACACATTTTCTGTGCATAAATCGTACAGCGCGAATTCCCTCGATGTGGCTCGCCCACAAATTTAATCAGAAACTTCCTAACTGCCAGCTGAATAAATTTACATTATGCCCCCAAAACAAACCGAAATGAGCATGAGTGAGTATACACCGAGCAAGTACTCTAGTCTAGTACATAATATTCTAGAGTCTACAGTCTACACTATCTCAAAGCGTGGCAAACGAAGAAGCGCCTCAAGAACTCAAGAGATGAGGAGAGTATATAACAGCAATTCTCGTTACCTTCCTTGGGTTAAATTTATACAGTCCATGAGGACACGTTAGGTCTTTAAATGTGTCCATGTAGATTATTAACCTTTAAATAGATAATGAATGTTATGGTTATGTTATGTGTGTACATAACCTATAGCTTATGTTGGGATATTCTGTGTTCATTTACGTACTTCCCACAAGAATCAAGACAATACAAGAAGTTATAGTCTACTTGGAACTCAGTTTAGTTAGATATTAATAATAAATTAGTGATAATAATCCAATAAGAGTGACCTTAGGTCACGACTTGTCTCTGATATACATCCTGCGTCATAGTTCGCAATACAATTTTCTCTTGTTGGTCTATCTATGCAAACTGAAACGAAGTTTGAAAATTATATTTTTTATCTCCGAACGTCGTATAAGTGACACATTACATTCACTGTTGCATGGTGTATAAGCATAGCTTTATGGCGCCTCCGATACTCATAATAATTTATACCTCCTAGGCGTATAAGTGAATAATTTATACCTCCTAGGCGCATAAAGTGATTTGGACCAATCTGCGTGCAGTACGTAGTGGAGCAATTCTATGCAACCCAACTCGCGTAACGGTAACGGACCAATCGGCGTGCAGTACGCAGTAGAGCAGTTCTATGCAACCACTGGCGTAACGGTAACAAACGTCAAATGCCATAACCTCGACATTCACGAATTGTTTATTCTTATTCAACAATTCAGAAGAGATTCAACAATTTCTGTTGTTATTTGTTCATTTATTATTACAATTTTGATTAAATTAAATGGCGTCCGGAGATAAAATAGTATATATCATTCAGCGTATAAGTGACTTTGTGTCACTTATACGCTTTATGATATAATCTACTATTATTTAAAAATAATAATAATTTTACATTTTGTTCACTGCCAGTTGTTGCATAGTCCAATACCACTAAATCTCTTTGTCTATATATGCTTTACACAAAATTAAATTCATTGATGTTATAAAAGTTTATATGCTATTTAGGATATTCTTTTGACTTAACTTGGAAATATTTTCGAACCATTTAGTGTGTGCCAAATTGGATTAAATCCGGTTCTGAGTATAATAGTAAAACATTCATGCTCACACTTCAGACATTTAGGCCGTAGAGTAGACATTATGCATAGATTCGATTTATAGAGGCATAACAACTAAACGCCATCAAAGTGAATAATTGAATCAAATACCCGACGAAATCAAAGGCCACTTTAAGTCCTTTCTCCCTCTTGTTCCCTGTTTCTTGCTCCTCCAGCCTGTGACGCTTTCCATCCTTTCGCGTATCCTTGGTTTCCTTTATGCCACTCGTATCTCTTGTATCGCTTGTGTTCACTTGTTTACTAGTTTCCGCTTTCCTTCTTCCCTTTTCAATGTTGCCCTGAAATGTTGCCTCTATTTGTATCAGTGTGTGTACTTGTATATAGACAAAATATTACACGAGCTCAGAGAAGCTTTAAATGCTTTAAAGCCATAGCCATCTCAAATGTGCTATGTGAATCACATTTTGTAGAGGGACCACTAGTCACCAACTCATCAACTCACAACTTGCTACTTAACGTTTACAACAAGTCCTTTTAGCTCTATACATACTGTTTCTTCATATTCGGAGCTACGACATTAAAAGATGTAAAAATGTTGATGTAAGATACGCAATGTCTATGTTAAAATTCGTACCTGAGTCGAGACGCAGAGAACTAGGCGGCGCCGAACATTTATACCTCGACAATAAAAATGACTGGGTTCACCAAAGTCAGTCTCAATGTGGTCCCATATTAATAGAACTACTTCTACTAGGCACACTTAGGGGGCGACACCGAAGAAATCTTGTTATGAATTTTACAGAGGCGTTTCATTACCATTTCTATAAAAAAATGAAGAATAATATTTGACACATCCAGCATACCGCATATTTAAAATATCCTGTATAAGTATATTACATATTTCGCATATGCTAATCTAATCTTCATATGCTTCATACGTTATATTTGTCGATTTTTAGTATTTACATTGTTAGGTAGTCGCCATGGTAACCACGGGTATATTAATTCTAATCGTTTTGTGATTGTTACTCATGCGAAAGTTTACGAATTAATTTCTCACAAACTATGCATCCGACGAAAAAATGTTATAAGTGTTGAAATGTCGACTATTGAGAGCGCTTTTCCTAGATGCAATTTTTAGTCAGTTATGTGCACATTTATGTTTTGACATTCAAGTAAAGTGCCCTTCTTTACCGACCGAATTCATTTAATTTTACACCAGGTTTCATTCTCTACGTTGCTTGGTTTGCCCGGAATAATGCTCACACAGGACACACACAACACTTAAAAAACCACATTTTCGGATTCAGAGAAGCGAGATTCGTGGAGATCCGTCGAAAACCAGAATTTGATATTTTGACCGACTGCATATCTTTCCTTACTATACCTTCGGTAAGTTGGAAAGTAGTATCCTGATGCACCCTGTGTACTCAAACATTAGTCTGTAACAAATATCATTTTCTTTGGTAGCCTTTATCAATTCTAATTCAATGGATAAGGAGAACAACAGGGCTTTCACATGAACAACTATTAGTAAACATTTATTAATTGCTTAAAGGCGATGGCGTGCAAAAGTCAGAGAAGTGTATTTAACGCAGGATAAGACCAGCCGGGTTTCCTTAAAGGATCAGACCTCTAGGAAGTGGAAAACCGTTCAAGCGTCTTGCACGCAACAAACAGGTCCTGACACAGTAAATGGAATTTATTGAATATATGTGTATATTTGTTTATAATTTAGTTTAGCTTTGGCTTTTAGCTAAGTATAAATACATAAAAAGTTAGTTGTCACAGGAATTAATTTTTTCTCTGGCATTTTAAATTTGAAAAAACTATTGCGGGAAAAAATTCATCTCGACGCGTTTAGAAATAATATTAAATTACGTGAATATTTTATGCCGTGGACGTTCCGAGCATAGCAAACGATGAGAACGCGAGTTGTTTGTTTCACAACGTTCAAAAGTATTAGTAAAATATGAGCATGACTATGACTATGACTATGACTATGACTATGAATTAATGTTGTTGTTGTATTTGTGCTGCGCGTTAGATGGCTGCAGCTTCAGCTGGCTGTAGAATAGTGGGCAAAAACGTTGGGATTCGCTGCGAAACAGTTGGGAAAAGCCGAAGGATAAAAAGCCAGCCAGACACGTATTATAGTGAAAATTTTACGGTTTGTTGTATGTATGAAACAATTAAGAGATAAAATATTAAAAGGAAAGTTTTATTATCAGTTTGGCGTGCACTGGTGAAGCTCTATGTATGAACAAATGCACGGAACGAACGATGCAACTAACATACAATCAAGAGAGAGTTAAAAAGCCGATAGTCTTTTTTCACACATTCACAACTATAGCATACACACATAGGTACATGCATGAGCTTCTAACATTTACATTCACATCAGCATTAACGTTACGAGTCCACATTTAATTTATGAAAGCAAAAAACTATTTTTATTTGGTTTTTCGTTTTTATCGTTTCTACACATTACATTCACTCCGAATTTTTCGTTTTTTACTTTAAACTTGGGAGATTATAAATGATGGTAGATAAATGCTATGAAATTATTATTTAATATTGCGAAATTGAAATGGAAATTTCCATATAGGTAGGTAGTTTTAATCAGAACACTTGCAATTCATTTGGGCAAGTAAGTATTTCGGAATTTGCAAAATTAAATTTTTCAACAATACTTGGTTTGCCTCAGCATAGAAATTACTGCTAAGAGAAATTAGAATCGCGCATAAATATTGAATAGAATTAGAATAGAATAGTAAAATGTGAAACAATGCAAACTGTAACCGAGGGCAACAGATGTAATTGACTGAAATTATGTAACCACAGTTTTCGACAAACTGCAGGCAACAAAGTAACCAAGTAACGTTATAAACGGAAAGCGGAACTTGCGAGAAACCGGGAGAAACCCTGGAAAACTAAACGAAACTTCCATACAATCTAACCATTCTAACCTTCCCCATTTACCAGTAGACAGGGAAATGTTAAAACGCGAATTAAGTAGGAGAAAAGCACAGCAACGAAAGATGATATTAGGCGAACTGGCGAAGGGTTGAAGTATCTAATTTATTCGTTTTCCTTTGAAAACTTACTCTAACTTTATTTTAAGTAACAATCTGAGAGCTGCTGGTTGAGTGATTACTTAGATAATCTTCGAAATACTTTAGTAAGTAATAGCAAATTTGACATGTGATCATGTAGCCTGTACGACGATCTTAGAGCATACACACTGGAGCGCGCATGTGTATGTAACTTGTACCTATATTTGAAGCCGACAAGTAAAGTATCCTGGATCTTGCGTACAATCGTCGACAATTTTTCGCAACACTAGAGACAACTTGTTTGTGAATCATACGAATGTGATGCCACTGTTCCGCCATATTTGTTCGCACCGTAACAAACTGAAACCGTACAATGTAGATTACCCAAAGTACACGCACATTCTAGTGACGCGTCCCCTGGCTGGAGAACTATGCAGAACTTTATGTTCTATGGTCTTGAGCGGTGTTGCAAAGTCTCAGCATTTTAACTCTTAAATATTAGGAAATTTTGAAACATCAAATGTAACGTATATCCCTGATCGTGGTAAATTTTTCATTTTAAATTTATTTTTTCATGTTGTTACTCTAAATATTAACGTAATAGTGTGCGGGAATAAATCAGATCAAGATTTTTATATGGTCTAATAAAAATATGCATACATGTATGTGGAATTATATTGTATTCCGTTGTGTTGTATTGAGTTGAGAGGTTAAGCTGTGAGTTGTGAGAGTTGCGAATTGTGCGTTGTGTGGCTAATGGAATATTCATGTATTTCGCTCACCTGTTTACACATAATATTGCGACGAGCTGTTTTCGTTTGGTATTCTTGCGCTACCTATCTAACCAACAAACCAACCTAACCTATTTACTTTCAGTATGCGTGAACGCAAATTTGTATACGCTAGTTATGTGAGTGTGTGCGCTCTATACGTTTTATCCAATTCGGGTAGGCTTGTTTTTGTTTTTGCACTTTTACATTTTTGCTTTTCGACCATGTAAGGAAGAAGGTAATGGTATAGGAAAGTTATGTAACCACGAAAAGAAATGAAAGTCTTAGATACGTTGACCTTAGGTTCAAAATCGCCAGTTTGGTCTGAATCTCGGAAATTTCTTTTTGTGCTAATGTTTTGGCAGACATGTGTACCATTTTAACCATCCCAAAACATTCAGCAGCCTAAGAATAACACGAGCAAACTTTTGACGTTTGTGAGGTCATATTAGATTGCCTAATATGTCAGCGTATTAGAGAGTCACCCTAGTAACCTGCGTATTACTAGGCTGACTCTCTAATACCCTGACATTTTAGGCAATCTAATATGACGTCACAAACGTCAAAATTTTGCTCGTGGAGGTAAAACTTTGCTTGCTCATCGACGAGCAAGCGAAATTTGGAGGTTATTGGAATGCCTATGAAAGTTACAGTTATAAATATTGAATTTGACGGTAAATGTCATCGAAATTAAATAAATTTGTACGGGTTCACACCTCACAACATTCCGACCATGCACACTCTCCGATCGATGAAGGTAATTTAGATCGGAAAGTGGAACTGACATTAATTACATTTTGATTTGAATTAATTTCTGAGTTTCAGTAAATCGTAACGGATACGGTCGGAAAGTTGTGCGGTGCGAATTTAACGCAACGATTTATTTATTATATTTGGATTTTTTTACACTTTCCTTTTTTCTTATCATTTTTTCCACTTTTATGAGTTTATCCCATTATGTCATGTTTAGCTTAGCTTAATACTCCAGCATTCAATTAGATTTTTGTTTAGAAATGTAACAAGCACAAAGGAAAGTTACGTTTACTTAATAAAGTAGTTAAATAAAGTGAAATTACACAATGTTATGTTTATGCGTATTCTTCGTTCTACCTGTGCTCTAGGCCCTAGGGGTACAAGTAATTCTAAAATTTCGCAGTAGTGAATTTTTTTTTTTGGTATTCTTGGAAAATGTTTTCGTTCTCATAATATCATTGCTGATGCCTCATATTTTCTTACATATTTTTTTTACTCCTTCCAACTTCCCCTGTCACCCTTCTGGTGACTAAAAGACTAAACGACTACATAAAGCAATGTCATATATTTTTATTATGATAAATTGCCGTCGACTTTCGCCGCCTCACGACTCGAATTCGCGAACGAAGCCAATACGCTCAACGTAAACCAAGTAACTACCATCAACGAATCTTCGTTGCTAAAAATGCACGGAATAGTAAAAGAACGTGGAGAAAAATCATGCATGAACGCAAAATTACCCTGAATAGAACATTTTTCACCCATCGACATCGTCAACGCCCAGCACGCCGTTGGCCTTATCCGCATGCCAAACTACAACATTTCTTGATACATAAAAATTGCGGTATTTTTATTTGTGTGCGAACTAAACGTCTAAACTCTAAAATATGCTTGTAACTATGTCAAGCTGTCTAATTAAAAAAGAAGGGTGGTACTTACATAATTGGCATACATAATTGAATTATTCAATTATCCGTGTAGAAATTATGCCCCGAAAACTCGTTACTACACTCTCCACGTCGTTCATCGTTCATTTACAATATTTACGTGTTGCTTGAAAGTTTCTTAAGCGACATTGACGTCGAGCGTCAAAGTTGTTGCGTTGAGTTGTGAGAGAGTTCTGGTAGGCCTTCGACTACTTTGCGAAAAACCTTTATGCCGCATATACATCGGCGAAGACGCAAGTTGACGGGACGCCTCTAGAGAAATTGTTCTTCGGCGTATATACGGAATACTACTACTTCGTTCTAATACTTTGTTCCATACTTACTTACTTACCAAAAACGTCCCATTCGTCTCAGTTAAGGGAAAGATTTATTTCGGGACTTTCGCATTCGCACCAACACCAACACACATCTGATACGTAAAATACAAATATATACAAATATCATCCTATACGCAAGAAACCCACTTCATATTTATTGTATCCTATCCATATCAAGGAAGTCACGGGAAAACTTTAGTGAAATGGTGGAGTTTGAACTACCTAATATGAAGTTGAAGTTATTAATGAATAATGAATGAGGATGCTTTTTGAAAAACGTATAGCGAACTTTTGTATATTTTTATAATTGGCAAAATAAGAGAGGAAAAATTGTTGGGGTGCGTACCTATATTAAGCGAGCATAGTTGGAATAAGTGCGGAATATTTGGAATTGCATTTTACCCAAGCACATGCATGCATTTTCTACTGATAACCAGGGAAAAACGGTCACGCCTAAAACCGATGATATATGGAATTGGACGGAAATGATGTTCTCTGCAGGATACGGCCGACCGAATTATAAATTATCGTCATTCGTATTATGGTCGATGGTTAAAATGCACGAACGAACGAATGAACGAACGCGACACCAACATTCGAATAGACATCGATCGAAAGCTGGCATATGCATGTAGAATATATACGCAAAATGCCAAATTTAAATTTATTCCATTCCATTCTTAATGTGCGGCCAATACCGATGCCAATTTTACCAGCTTCCCAACATTACCTACCAGTTTCCCCAACAATTCCAACTTCCCGAAATCACTGTACGCGCATACTGATGAGAACTTATCATAGGAACTTGTGAATTTAAGAATTATATACACATTTTCTATTTGACATAATAAATGTTCGGTAACCAATTAGTTGTTACAATTTGTGTCTAAAATTCAGAGTTGAGTTTTGTACGACAACCAGAATTAAATTTGCATAGTAATACAGTAAAAATTTATATATTTGGAAAAATTATTGCGCGGAACATTTCTTGCACCTTATTTTTTCGGTTCATTACTTTTTTGAGTAAAAAGGAGGTATTTTATTTTTTAAATGGTAGAATTTATATATCTTCGAATAAAACGTCTTCATCATTGTTGGCTGTGTTGTAATAAGCTGTCGTTACCGAGCAGGCGCGTATATTAATATAACGGATGGATTTCCATGTCGAAATGAAAAAAGTTTGTTCTCTTCGTGCCCATGTAATGGGAGCGGAACATCTTTGCGTAAAGTCGAATTTGAAGTTGAAAGTAGGCATATATAGGGTACACTAGTAGTGCGTGTGTGGGTGTGAGAAACCAGAAGAGATGGTGACGTTCCCACTTTTAAGTAATTTCATTCGAATAGGGATGTAGATACATGTTGCTTCCGGCATTGGTTTGGTGTTTGGAAGAAAGTAAAAGGGCAAACACGAAGAAAACGTAGTAAATAGAATTGGGAACACACTCTGGCTACATGGGAAAATATGCATATCTATAGAAAAGGAGAGGAAACATTATCAAAAAATCGGTTGGAAGAGGTTAGAAGCCAAGCGAGTATATACCTATAGAAGTAAAAAAGGAGTAATATATAAATATACATATACATATATAGGAAAACACGGCAAAAATGTAATTAGATTTTCCAGTTTCCCCAAGTGCGGGTGTACGTTATTAAACAATCTCGAAAGTAATATGTATCGGTCTGCTCCACAACTATATACCAGAGGTGCGGGTATTGCCACTGATTACGTTTTCGTTTTATATTTCTTGCTTTAACCATTAAAGGAATGGAATGTTCAAACACCATGACAGTACAACACGGGAAAACACAAAATTTACTCCCAAGCGATTTTTATTCTGCATCATTCGGTTGAGAACATATTCAAAGGATTACAAGAAGGAGCAGTTCATAATTGGAATAGCTAAGAATCTCAGTAAAGTCGATTGGAAAATAATTTACCGTTTTTCTTCGCCTATAATTTTTTTGTTACAGGTTATGAAGAAAATGTGAATTAAAAAAAACAGTAATCTACATATTTTAAGCGCCATCTTAACTGTTAAGTATACACCAGGTGGCGCTAGAGTCGCTACTCCGCGCGCGTACTTTGGCCAATCAAATTCATTTTCAACACGCGTTTCGGGAACATCTCGTTAATGCCACTAGGGTCGCACAGATCCTTGTGTCCCACGTTCTTTTACATAAATTACATAAACACACAAACACACACACACACACACACACACACACACACATATTCTTAGTAGTACTTCTAGTGCATTCCTTCCTTATCAAACCCATATTCGAAAATAATGTGTAAACAACTTGTCTATACATATATAGGTTAGGTACCTACTTTACTTCATATAGTCTAGTTCTAGTTCGTTGTGTGCTAAACATCAAAAGAACAGAATCCTGTAGGACGAAATCACGAATTAGATAACACGAGGGAAATGCATGCATGTGACGTGGAGCGAATGGGGAAAAGAGAGCCTGCATCCCTGCATCCCACGATGATTACTGAACCATTGGGGAACGAACTTACAGCAGCAGGGGAACTAAAAGTGCATAGTGCAAAACAGAAAGGATGGGGGTGCTAAATGCAAGTTATTCAACACTTCACTGTGCATTCGTCGATGGATTTCCCCGCAGAGTTGTTTGCTGTCGCCCTTTCCCCACACTTGGTGCACTTTATGCATTACTCCTACTATATTCACACACCACTACACTACACCACTACATATAAGTAGTAGCGTTGGTGTTAGCGTTGTAGTGGGAGGGGATAGGGGACTATGTGGATTCTAAAAATGTATAGAAACAATTTAATTACAGGTACTTGAACTGTTTATAAACAAATAAATATCAAGTAATCGACAAATGTTTGACAGCAAGTACAAAGTAAGACGTTCTCTCATTTATTCATGTCTTCATAGTAGTAGTTTGCATTTTCACGTTAATAAATTTTAATACGCACCTGAAATTATACAAATCCTCTCACAATTGACTTTACTTATTTCTACTTTCCATTTGATTTTTGCCCTTATTTATCTCTTAGTATTGCTCATTTAATTCGTTTATAAAGTGTTCATAATATAATTAAAGCTCATAATATAATTAAAATAGCTATTTTCTTTCTCTCTCTCTTAAAATAATGGAACTTTTGCGCTTAGATTTAAATTTAGATTTGTACAATCATTAGATCTGTATAACATCACCCTGTATTAAATAATCCCATCGTTTGGCAAACAGAACATACATTAGGTACTTGTTACCCCATACTTCATGACAAACGCGACAAAACCGGTTGAGGTGGGAGAAAATTGGGAGAGTTTCCAGGAAAATCGAGGGAACACTGGGAAACTTTAATCAAATGACTAAGAATTAAAATCTAGAGTATTTAATACCCGACATTCACCTTTAATTACGCAACCGGCAACCATCCCAAGCGGGTTTCCTTTTCTCCTTGTATACATTGACTTCAATTCCTTCTACTTTTAAATCGTCTTGTTCATCTTGGGTCATTCCAATGCGTCTCTTCGATGTATTTTCTGTTTGCATTCCATGGTACCTTCATTACTTTCAGTTACTTCCCAATTTTCTCATAGCAGTTTAGCCAATATTCCTACTTTTCTTTCATTTCACTTTCTGGCTTTTTACCACATTTCTTTAGCGTTCTTTTAGCTTTGGCTAAAGTTAGTTCGGTTTCCGTTCGTTAGATCGTTAGTCGGGTAGTCCACTTCTTGTTTTCAGTTGGACTTTTTGTTATTAGCATTCGAATGCCGTAACATATTGGAAACTTGGTAAAAGTCTTGACGGCGAACAGGAACACGCTTTTGAGATATTCGTCACACGTAGAAATGCAATACGGTATATTCGATGTATACTAGTATAGAAAGTAGGTACGGTACATAACTTTTTGTCGCCATGTTGTATTGCGTTAGGCGAGCGAAGAGAAAAACCAAACTCCCGCCCGAATAGTTTTGCATTCGATTTTCTTTAGCAAAAAAAAAACCCTAAAACATGCAAACATACTATGAATGAAGAAAGGCGAACGTAAAATGTAAAGAAAATTTCAAACTGCAACTACAACTTTAATAGAAACTTCTTAACTCTATCAAGATGCATCCATCGAGTTTCTGATGTATTTACAACTTGCACTTATCATCTTCATTTATTTAAAACATTTACAATGCTTGTTATAGTAAAATAAGTATTAACAAAGAAAAATGTTTTATAAACTAATTAATTTATCCTATCCTTTCTTAGGCGACTATGAATATGGAACATTTGCAACTATTTTAAATTCCAGGTGCGAGCACCAAATTTTACTCTAGTCTATGTCTTTATGTATGTCGTAATTAAACACTAATAAAGCTTATCTTAACGACAGGCGGTTTTGCGAGATTTGAGAATTGAGTAGAATTGTTGGAATTGGGAGAATTGAGAAATCGAGCTGCTACGTGTATGTACTTACCTACTCGGTATCCCAATACACCATATTCCACATATAGAGGTATAAGTTATCGTTCGAAATATTACATTAGCGAATAATGCTTATATCTTACTTGGTACGCTCTAATATAATATACGTGCACTTGTAAGTTGGATAGGATCGAATTAGGAAACAAGGGAAACGAGTAAAAGCGGCATATGAGTGGGGAGAATTGGGGTAATATGGGACATGTATGTGGGAAACTTAAATATACTTCCATAGTCGACTTCTATAATATCATACGGATATATGCAAGGGGTGTTTATCTGTATCATTGACATTAGTGGTATATGGTATGGTATGACAGGGTCGACTCTATCAGAATTAAAATGTTAAGATGGAGCTTAAAACAATTACAGGAATCTACATTGTTTCAACACTTATTTTTATGATGCGGACGAAGTAATTTCCCATTTCTGGTGTAGGTATAAGAAAACATCAAATAATTCGTAGTATTCTATAAATTTAAGGAAACGTTCAAAACTTTGGTTCTATTTTTGAAGCTACAAACTTTGGAATCCGTTTCTGTTGGTTGTAGGTTGTAGTGCGAAAGTAAGCGTCGAGGATATCTGTATCTATTGAGGTGGAGGCGTCTCCAATGAAACCAACGATACCCAATCGAAATATCCTAGATCTATTATGCAGTGGTATGCGATTGCGAGCGCCTATGAAGATAGTACAGGAATATCAAAAGCAAGAACGGGCCTTTTCATAATTGCGATCACGTTTATGTAAGTTGCGAGGCTTTTAAAGCCCTCTCCCAATGCACCGAACGAGTAGAAGGCTCCGAACGCTTTTCATATATTTTACAAGTATGATACGTACCTTTCGGATATCAACAAAATAAGTACTTAGTTTATTGTAAAATTATAAAATAATCAAAAACAATACATTACCTTTTATCTCCGAACGTCGTATAAGTGACACATTACATTCACTGTTGCATGCTGTATAAGTGTAGCTTTATGGTGCCTCCGATACTCATAATAACTTATACTCCTAGGAGCATAAAGTG